>CAUYRH010001595.1:0-38401 GCA_963574655.1 Perodicticus potto
TAGCCCACATGACAAAATCCCAAAACCAGAGATGTTGGCATGGATGTGAAGAAAAGGGAACACTTCTACACTGCTGGTGGGAATGCACACTAATACGTTCCTTTTGGAAGGATGTTTGGAGAATACTTAGAGATCTAAAAACAGACCTGCCATTCGATCCTATAATTCCTTTACTAGGTATATACCCAGAACACCAAAATCACATTATAAAAGAGATATCTGTACTAGAATGTTTATTTCAGCCCAATTCATAATTGCTAAGTCGTGGAAGAAGCCCAAGTGCCCATCAACCCACGAATGGATTAATAGATTGTGGTACATGTATACCATGGAATATTATGCAGCCTTAAAGAAAGATGGAAACTTTACCTCTTACATGTTTACATGGATGGAGCTGGAACATATTCTTCTTAGCAAAGTATCTCAAGAATGGAAGAAAAAGTATCCAATGTACTCAGCCCTACTATGAAGCTAAATTATAGCTTTCATAGGAAGGCTATAACTCAACTATAGCACAAGAATATGGGGAAAGGGGCAAGGGAGGGGAGGGGAGGGGGGAGGTTGGGTTGGAGGGAGGGTAATTGGTGGGGCCACACCTACGGTGCATCTTAGAAGGGTACAGGTGAAACTTACTAAATGCAGGATACAAATGTCTTCATACAATAAATAGGAAAATGCCATGAAGGCTATGTTAAACAGTTTGATGAAAACATTTCAGGTTGTATGTGAAACCAGCACATTGTACCCCTTGATTGCACTAATGTACACAGCTATGAGTTAACAATAAAAAATTAAAATAAAGAGAAAACCTTTAAGTAAAAATGAATTTAAAACACAAGACTCGGCCAGTAAGAAGCCATTTTTTTGCCAAATAATATTCAAGATATGTAACATCTCATATGTCATGGGCAGAGACCAATCAGAATGGAAGCCAGACACATATAATAGAGTATGAGAAGCTAAGTATTATCCCCTCCAATCTCTGAGGAGGTTATAGAAATATTAAGACAAAATAGCATGTTGGAAACAAAGTTACAAAAACTTGTTAGGACCAATGAACCATTTTTATTTGGAAACAGACACAATGTAGACACATGGAAGAGAACAAGACAGTGGATTTATACTTGTATTCTGAGATAAATGAGATCTTCTGTCTTCCAGAAACATCATGGCGTAACTCAGTTGGCCTCAATGGCAAGCAGGAGGCCAGAAAGACAACTGGTTTCTGCAGTCTTGCAGTACTATATTCAGGGAAATCTGATGGGATTATGGAACATGGAAACTGAAATACCCTTGAAATGGTCCTTTAAGAAGAAAATGTGCACTGCAGTTATGTTCTAGCAGCAAGAATAACATCTTCTATAGCAAAATGGCTGGTAACCACAGCAGCCAGAGCCAGAGCCGTATCCATAGCCATATCCACAACCATAGCGGGAGCCATATCCAGATCCATAACCATAGCCAGAGCCAGAGCCGTATCCACAGCCATAGCCAGAGCCATATCCACAGCCATAGCCAGAACCATATCCACAGCCATAGCCAGAGCCGTATCTGCAGCCATAGCCAGAGCCATATCCACAGCCGTAGCCGCAGGAGTTGCCGTAGTAGTTGCAACACATGTTGTCAGGAGGAGAGAGTTCAGGTGGGTTGCAAGAGGATGTTCCTGAAGTGTAGATGCCTTCTTCCCTGGGACCTTTATATACCATCAGTAATTGCCAAAGCATGCCATTCATTCTGTGATTTAGCCAGCAAATATTTAAACAGCTATTATGTGCCAGTCACTGTTGACCATCAATAATAGTGTGCTTTAACGTGAGGCAATTATTTTGAAGACACCAGTTTTATTTAAAGACATCATTTTAATTTGCTTTGCCAAAGAATTATCTCAATAAAATCATGTGTCTAGAAGTAAGACTGGTATCCATTTTCAAAACCTCCTATTTCTAAGTATATATGTTATATAACAGGGTTTTGAGGAAATCTAAAAAAATTTTCCCCTTTTTTCTCTCTCCCTTTCCTAAATGTCTACCTCTATCCATAAGGAAGGAAAGACTCCTCTCTCCTTGCTGAAGTCATGGCAAGACTTCCCACCAGGCTTCTTTCTCCCACCTACTCTGCACTTTCACACTTTCCCCTGGTCCAACCTCCCTTAAATCCCAGGAAACAGATCCACATCTGCTAATGCAAAAGCAGAGCGTGTGCTACTGGGGCTTCTCCTTACATTTCCTCCTTCCTGCCTTAAACCAGGCAAGCTGAGACCATGCAAAGGCAGAGCCACCCTTTTTCCTTCTCCCATTTTCTGTAGTTACATATGTAATTGTCATTGAGGACACTTGTAAACTGTAAACAGCTTTATTCGGATGAATAAGCAAAAAAAAAAAAAAAAAACTAAGGCATTTTCTCCAATGAAGATTTTATCAGTTTTGCATGATGAGATATGGGTGCATTCCTAGAATTTAATAAACCATTTCTCCTCTTCTCCTTTCACTGCTGCTCCTTATACATTTAGTTAAGAAGCAAATGGATGATTTTAGGATGCTGACAGCAAAAGATCACCTTCAGCTCCTAATATTTTCATGACACAAAGTGGCACAAACATGAGTGCCTGCCCCTTTTTAGATATGCATTTCACACTACTCATTCAAAGTTCCCCAAATCACCCATTATTACAGGTTGTCAGTCTTCTACAAAAATGTTCATTATGACTCTGAAATACAGTCTGTTCTCTTTCTTCCCAATTATCCTTGCTATCATATACCCATTCAACATATAAAAGTGGAAAATAAGTGTCATTTCTTCTGTCATTATGCTAAAAAAATCTCCTATTTATACATCAAAACTCAGATCTGGAATCATTCTTACAGGATGACTTTCTTCATTGCGACTGTCTGGATTATGTGATGTCTCCTGTTTGCTCCTATGTACAGGCAAAAACATAAGATAGACTTGCCAGGCTTTGTTAGAACTCTATCTTATTTACTAATTATGATATTCTTGAGGAAAGAGATTATAGCTTCCACGTTAGACATTCTAGGCAGAGCTAATGTTTGGTCCACATTTTATATAGCAGAAACTTATGGGTCAATGAGGGTTAAAGAATTGACCCAGTTGAAGCCACCATCGAGAGACGTGACTTCAGCAAGTTATATTGATGCCGCACTGAGAATTCTTTATACTGAAGCTTTAAATGTAGTCAGGATTCAGGAAATAGGAATTTCCTGCAAGAAACATTTCTACAATATTCTAAAAATACCTGGCATGTATATGTATAGCTCCATCTCTATTTTCTCTACATTTTTTAAAATGCTACCTTTATAGTCCCAACTGAGCCACGGTCATTTATTGTGCAAGAGGTTACTTATATTTAGTCCTTGGACTTGTTATGGATCTGTTTTATATATATATACACAAAACCATATACAAGATCAGACAATTAAGCTCACAAACTCATCCTAGAAAGAATGTTCCATATCTCATTACTGAATATCACTGTGGTCATCTTGAGATATTCCCCTTGGGAAGTTGGGCACTGATGCCTATAACTAGTCCACCCTTCAAAGCACTTTTTCTAGGATGAATTTGCGAACTTAATTGTCCAACCTCATACAACAATAGCTCTGATAGCCATTCCAGAAAAAGTTTCAAAATTATTTCAAATAGCATCTTCTGTAGCAGAATGGCCAGTAGCCATAGTAGCCAGAGCCAGAGCCATAATGGGAGCCATATCCACAGCCATCGCCAAGGCTGTGGATATGGCTATGCAAGGTTGGACTAGGCACCGGCATCAGTGCATAGCTTCCCAAGGGGAGTACCTCCAAGGTGACTGCAGTGAGGCACTTTTTCTTAGATGAGTTTGCAAACTTAATTATCAACCTGATATATTTTACCATCTAGTACTATGTAGCTCAATTCCAAAATTATATAAGCAACGACACTTAGCTCTCTATTCATAGGTTACAGAATATCCTCCTACTATACTAAAAGTAACTTGAAAAAGCAAAGAATTCATGGGGAAAACATATTTTCCATGAACTTTAACTTCAAATTACTAACAATAAAGGGCTAAAAAACTTATCCATATCATTCATACAGATAAAGAGGAGTTCAACATCATTTATTACAATTTCTCACACTTTATCTTGACTGGTGTTCTCTGCGATAATCCATGAGGGTTAGATTAGTGGGACATGAGCGCACAGGCATGTGCTCCAAGTTGTGGATATGTTGGAAAGACATCAGACTTAGCAGAAATGAAGTGCTGTGCAGAACCTAGCAGCTTCCTTTGCCTGGCTTGTCCCTCTTTCTCTGTTCTTCCCTGGGGGACACAGCAGCCAGTAACAGTTTTTGTGTAATAAAATCCTGTTAAAATCAATTAAATGAGAAAATACCTGTTCCACTGATTATTTTCCATGTACATGATCATATTGAGAAACTTAAAAACAATAAACATTCATTTAAGAGAATAGTTATAAATACAAAAAAGTGATCATTAAAGCGAACTTACTTATATATGGGATAGAGAAACAATGTGCCCTGGTCTCCCTAATCAATATCACTTCTCAGGTTCCAATATCCCTGAATTCCTAAATTCTACTCCTGGAGTTCTAATACAAAAAATAGAACCACAAATTCATTTTCCTCATTCTCTTCTAACTAAAATATGTTTAAATCTCATTCCCTATAAAGAATCAGTGATTATTCTACATTAGGTTTTTCTGATCTCCAGAGACAGTTTTAAAATTGTAATATTGTTACACGCCTTTATTGGCTGCTTGACACACTGGTCTTCCCTTGAACAACCCAGTGAATTCACAGAAACTAACTGTGCTCATACCACAGGAAAGAGGCCTTGGGAACCGGAAATTTGCAAAGATAGACATTGCAAGGTTCTTGTCTCAAGATCAAGCTTCTGCACAAGTAAAGTGGCTCCCCCAAGAGACAGAGATTTCCTCTCAGACATATCCTACTGTTTTACTGGCTGTACTTTATGGTTCATCTTCAAACTACAAATAAGGTAGAAACAGTGGAGCGGTTGGCACATTCATATCAGTGGTTCTCCGTGATGGATGTTTTTGTCTCTTGGAGATATGCATACTTGCCAGTGTCCAATCACATTTTCAGTAGTCACCGCTTGGGGGAAATGGAGATGTTACAGGTGTGTCGTAGTAGCAACCAGGGATGTTGCTAATCCTACAAGGCACAGAGCAGACCCAAAAGCAAAAAGGCATGTGGTCTACCTGTTAATAGTGCTGAGGTCTGGAAACTGATGGTAGCTATGAAAACAGGCTTCTATATCTCAGGCATTTAATCCAAACAAACCAGGCATCTATATCTGTAGGTATTCCATCCAACCTAACTCCTTCTTCTTACTTTATACCCAACATCTGACCTTTCTATCACCAAACATGCAATTGAAAAGGGACTTGTTTTAAAGTTTATTTCTTATTTGTTTGTTTTGTTTGTTTTTTATCCTCCTAGTCTAGGTTTCATTCAACTCATGATGTTCAGAGTCGGGCAGACTCCACAACTTTTGAATGACTATTTTTTCTGTAACAGCCATGAAATACAAGTTGAAAGAGAATATAAACTCAGGAAGACCATTTCTTCTACTGGATACTTGAATTTTGACAACAAAGGATCAAGTGGTGATCCAGGACTTTATTAAAAGCCTTCAAGAGGGATTTTCACAAAGCTGCCAACTTCATTTTCCAATAATCTTTATTATTAGACATTCTTCCTTCAGGTGAGAAAGCTTCCTATTTTTGTCTGATATTGGTCATTGGTCTTATCTGATCACTCTGCCATGTTTATTACTAAAGATAAGCATTAAAAAATACTCCATTGCAATCCTTTTCTTTTCCTTCATTTTCTTCCTTTTCTATCAGACTTGAAATTCAAAACCCTAAGTTTTACTTCCCAAATTCCCTGGAGTAGATACCTTCTTTTTCAGTCCCACTGCCAACACCTACTTCCAGGACATAATACCTTTGGATGACTGGAAAGGCCTCCTGTCTAGATTACATTATCTCTAATATCTTTCCATTCCCATCTCTGGCTACTCATCCATAAAGACAGAAATATTCTCCATTCTGTGCTGCACTGAATAACCTTTTCTGAATATATACCTGGCATATAATTTACACTCAATTAATGTTTTTCTAATAAAAAATAGTTAAGTTGAACATGTGTTCCTATGTTGATATGTGCTTATAAACTCTAAGATATTTGAATATGTGCTTAAATTCTCCAAACATCAGTTTTTTTCCTTCTAAAGTGTGATCTAAGCATTTTTGCATTATCCTTTTTATATGTTTTATGCAGTGCTTTGGGGCAGGAACTGTACAGAATAAAGGTTACTCCCTTGATTCCATGTTTCTCACACCCTAGTTTTAAATTCTCATCCAATAATAGTTTTTCAAATGTTCATATTTATTTATGTGAAATGCTGATTTTTGTCAGAATTTAACTTAATAAGTTTGCAGTCCAAAGGAACTTGTTCTATGGCATACACATGTGCTCTAATTAGAAACTTTTTATGGTGAAGAAGCAAAACCCTTCAGAAAGTAAATTACCCTTTTAATAGCCTTTGTGCACCCTTACTGAGCCATTCTGTGTAGTAATTGATTACTAAAACTACAATGTCAAGCATATGTCATTGGGAATTGCATCATGCGTATTTTCAAGTTCAGTAATTACAGGGTGACTTCATACTGTGTTCTGTAAACATATCAGTTGAGGACATGTTTAGGTACCAATCATTGAAAAAGCTCGTGTGATTTCTTTTAATTCCAAAAATGTCAAAAGATCGGCCATAGTAGAAAATTGTTGCATTTTTAGGACAATGACTATTTTCATTTCTTCATTAAGAATCATCTAACGTACAGTAAGAGATTTTGGTCAAGGTTAGAGGTTTATTGTTAAAGAGTAGATTCTCAGTACCCATATGCAATATGTTCTAGAGATTCTCATAATTGAAGATGTACATAAATTTCACCCTCATAGCTTAGTAGGTTTTTTTTAATTTCCAATTCCAAAAGTTTTCCAGTCTAAGCTCTTATTAGACAATGAAAAAAATTTCTTCTAACCAATCCACCTATATTACAGTTCATGAAGTGCCTTTATACACATCATCTCAATTCATCCTCACAATCTGGTGAAATAAATAAGGCAAGTACTTGTCAAATTAGTGGAAAGAAGCTGAGGCCTAGAGTGGTTTATTCACTAGCCCAAAGTCATATAGCACATGAGCATCATCCAGTGTGTGCTCCTCTTGCCAGGCCATTCTGCTCATCCTGGTGTGTGTTGCTCTCTGGATACTCTTATTAAAACAGAGAAAAACTGGAAATGTTCTCTCTAGATCTGGTTGGTGAATACATTCCTTCAACAGAAGCCGTGAATCCATAAGATGGCTAATATTCCCTTGTCCTCCTGACTGGCCAGGTCCTCCTCATGCTTCAGGACTCATCCCAAGTGCACCTTCTTCTTGGACCTCTTTCCTGACTTTCTTCCACTAAATAATCTGACTGTGTTTTATAACTCCTGTATATATCCCTATAGAAACAATTACCTCATGCTATTTTTAATTTCACTATATAATATAAATAAGATTATTAAGTCATTAAAGACTAAGTCCATTTAGATAGATTGTAGCTAAGTAGACAGGTAGGTAGTTAGATAGCTCAGGAAAGAAAGGAAGGAAAAAGAGAGAGAAAGAGAGCAAGAAAAGGAAAGGAAGGAAGAGAGGGAAGACAGTGGGAGGGAGGGAGCCAGGGAGGGAGAGAGGAAGGAAAGAAAGAAGCCACGAAGCAACGAAGCAAGGAAGGAAGCAAGCAACGAAGGAAGCTATCCATGACATCTACCATGATACGAGCTTTGCCTTGGCTGCAACTCCAAGCAACTCCAAGTAACTCCTTTTCACACTACTGAGTACCCAGAAGACGTAATTTTATTTGAGATTTCACACCTTGTATTGTGTCTCCTCCTGCTACACATATAGGAGACACCAAATTAGAGAGGAAGAGAATTCTCTTTTACTTTCTTGCCTCTGTCAGTACCAACATCATTTTCTCTGCTGGTCAGGCTCGTTCAACACTTCTGAGTCATTCTTGATGTATGTTTCACAGAATTTCAGGACCAGAGTGGACAGTAGGCCTCTGTTCATCCCAGAGTTCTCACTATAGTGATCTATCTATCTAACCTGTGATCTGGGCAGCTTCCATCACCTGTATTCCTGTGGATTGGCCAGTTCAGCTCTCTGGACTACAGCTACCGGAAAAATGTTTCATGTTTAGAAGTCATTCTCCTGCAGCTGTCATCCATTGATTGCAACTATATCTCTGGGACACAGGGAGCAAATACAATCCTCCTGCCCCATTACAAGCCTTTAAATGTGTTTTGACTACCCATGCCACTTCTTTCCTCACATGTCTACTATCTTATGATCTTTCTTCACAAGATATCTTGAAGGTGACTTTCCATGAAATTTCTTTTCCTTGGATAGCCCTTTGCTGAGTGTCTCAGTAGCACTAGTGGCAGGAGGAATGGCAGAGGCCCAGCCCAGCTTTCAAAGGTTCTTGGCCCGCCAGGATCCACAGGCACCCAGCTTGTATCTTCCCCACCACCAAGAAAAGGATTTGAGATAAAATACTTGGGGGGAAAATGGGGGAATACTTGGGGGAAATAGAGGGAACCACACACATATACACACAAAATACGATAAAACAGGGAAATCACAAAAATGATTGTTTAAAATAATAATAGATGGCATAGACTTGATAGATTCAAAAATGTGTTTTATTGGGAAGCTGAGTTGCCCCAATGTAGAGCCTAAATTCACATGGCCAAGGCCACAGCATTGAAAGAAACCAGTGTGATATAAGGGTTAAATTTCAGAAAACAGTTGAAACATGATGTTGTTTCTGCTATGAACATCAAAGTCCATTTATAGCAAAAATAGTTAAAAGAGATTTAAACAGAGTTACAGCTGTCAATATCTACTGTTTTGCAATATATGTATTTCCTCTTGTTAACCTCAGCAGCAAATGATGAGCTGATAGTGATTTTCTAAGAGCAAGAGAAATAGCATCTCCTGTAGCAAAATGGATGGTAACCATGGCAACCATAGCTAGAGCTGGAACCACAGCCACAGCCATAGCTTGACCTGTCGCCACAACCAGAGTTCAGATGTGTCCCCATAAACTTCATGGGAAGCTCCCCAGAAACAGCAACTCATGGTGTTAGGAGGTGAGTGTTAGTAAGTTCCAAGCAGGTGCTTCAAAAAGCCTGAGTGTTCCCCACATCCAAACCTTCCCACATCATCAGTGACAGGTTTGACACCTGAGTTGGCTGGTTCAGTCACATACCAATTTGCTTCAAATAAACTCATTTTACTAGGCACTCCAATTTTCTTAGGAAGTTTCTTTTTAATTTCCTGTCACCCAGGGTTTGTCTCTAGCTAATAATGAAGCCAGGACAAAATTGCCTTCTTTCTCATCACTCCTATTCTATTAAGAACATATCTCACATGTGACTTATGACCCTAGATAGACCAAAATATGTTCCATCCTCTAATAAAATTCAGTGGTTGTGAAGTTGTGTGTGTGCACATGTATGTATGTAAATATATATATAATAATAATAATCTTACCTAATAGTGACAATGGTAGTACTATTATTCTCATTTCACATAAAACAGTACTGAAATTTAAAATTAAAAAGTGACTTGACCAGAATCACACCACTGTGTAATGACAGAAATATAACTTAGTCATCACACTCCAAATCTTTTATTTTTTGTGTCTGATCACAAGAAGAAAGGCTCGGTCCAATAAATCAGATTTTGCCAAAACGTCAAAATGTCAATAATAGCATTTCACAAATTGTGAATATCCATGACTTTTTTTTTTTTTTTTTTTTTGGCTAACATCATTTCTTACACTTCATTTTGACCTTCATAGGTTTATAGAAATGAAACACAAAGTTTTAATGCTGCCTTCTATGAGTTCCAAGTCTTCCTTAATGAGCAAGGTACCATTATCACTTGCCCATCCAGTCACAATCATGTAGGTTTTATCTCTTGAGGTTAGAATTGCCTACTGTTCTTATTCCTGAAACAATAATAAGGTAAAAGTAGGACCTATAGAGAATGAGTATGTTCATTTTTATTTATTTTTATTTTTTCTCTTAATTTTTTTATTAAATCCTAACAGTGTACATTAATGCATTTATGGAGTACAATGCATTGACTTTATATACAATTTGGAATTCTTACATCAAACTGGTTAACATAGCCTTCACCTCACTTATTTATTATGTTAAGACATTTATACTTTACTCTTAATAGATTGGACATGTACCTTTGCAATATGCACCATAGGTGAGGGTCCACTGATTACCCTCCCTCTACCCAACCCCTTACCTACCCTCCCCCTCCTCTTCCCTCCTTCATCCTGGATTCTTCTTAGTAAAGTATCTCAAGAAGAAAAAGTATGCAATGTACTCAGTACTATTATGAATCTAATATATAATCACCCACACTTTCATATGAAAGGTAAAACACAATTATAGAGAATAAGTATGTTTAAAAAAATCAATGTTTAAATTCTGTGTCTAAGTATGTGTGAGAGTGCAGTAAATTTATTCAATATCTTGTAAAATTAAGGCATAAAGTAAAAATTATCTTAGATTCAGACTTCCATCATTATTGTCTATGCCCATTCCTTTTCCCCCACAAAATCCACAATACATAGTCATCCTTTAAAATTTCATGAATTCTTCCACATAGCAAATTTTTCCCTATCTTCTTCTCAGACAAGTTTAGAATCGTATTTACTTGCACAAATTTCACTGGATTCTTCACTAGTCAGTCACTAAATACTAAATCAATCCAATGTGTCTATTAAGAGCAGGTCGTACACCTGTATGTAAGGCATAATCAGTGCCAATGGTTTGGTGTACAACCAGTGCAGTTGCACAAGGTCAGTGCTCAGAAAAGGACTCTGTGGTTGGTGTTTAATGCTCTGAAGTCACCAGCTTTATGTCCTTAATACCTTTCTTTATCCTTGAATGTGTAGCACCATGCTTTTTGGAAGTAAAGTCTGTTGGGATGATAGGACATCTACTGGGGGAAGGCAGGGCTCAGTTCACATGCAGTCTCATCTGGCCACCTCCCTCGAATGGGCCCTTGGTTTCTCACTCCCCTGGAACTTCCACCTTCTGCCCTCCACAGGAGCACTGGCACAGGACTGGAGGAGCTGAGATGGAGCCACTGAGAAGCACTAGTCTCACTCAGCAGGCATTCCCATGACTAAGTGCATATGACGTTGACTAGAAAAGACAGAGCACCACGACAGGTCAAGCCAGCACAGAAAGAAGGATAAAGCTTTCCTTTGGCATTTTTAATAAGGAGTTCCATATTTTCACTTTTCACTAGACCCTGCAGATTATGTAGCTGGCTTTGGACAGAATGCCAAGGATGGGGAAGATGCAAGTAGCAATAACATGTAATCTTAGACTTTCAACATTCCATGAATATTTTAGGAAGTGGTCCTTGACCCTCTGTCCCCTTCCAGAGCTTACTCTGCCTCCCTGCTTCCCTTCATAACTTCCATAATTTGGTTTGTTTGAAAATCTCACAATGAAATTTGATACCTAATGTCAGAAGTATTTGAGTCATGGGGGTGGATCCTTCATGAATGGCTTGGTACAGTTTTCCCAATAATGAGTGAGTTGTTGCCAGATTTGGTTGCTAAATAGAGCCTGGGACAGCCCCACTCCTGCTTCCACTCTTGCCATGTGATCTCTGCACACACCAGCCCCACTTGGCCCTCTCTTGTAAGTGGAAGCAGCCTCAAGGCCTCACCAGTAGCATGTGCTAGCCCCATGCTTTTTATACAACAAAGGGAATTGTGAGCAAATTAAGCCTCTTTTCTTCATAAATTACCCAGTCTCAGATGTTCCTTTATGCAAGACAAATGGACTATGATAAAACCAAATTTATTCAATAAATAGGCTATGTCCATAGTGTCACTGTTCTTTTATCCATTAATTTCCAAACTGATTACAATTCTCCTTCCATCTTCACCACACCATCCTCAGTAAGTCATCAAGGATAGCTCCATTGGCTGGTTACTGAACAGATTTTAGCATTATTTAACATCTCTGAAGCATTTCACAATGTAAAGCTTTGTCTCCTTCTTAATTTTTCATTATTTAATTCACAATTTTCCCCACAAAATACAACAGATCAACAATATATATTTTTTAATTACAACTCTCCTTGTCTTATCATACTCTATTTTCAAATATCATCCTAAATATATTCTTAAATTGACCTATATTAAAGTTTAATTATTTTATTATAAATAGTATATCTTAATTAATGTTTCAATAACAAATAAAACACACATGACCAAATGCTGAAATAATAAACAAACCCTTGTCCAGCTTTACTACATATTGCCTAGAGCATTTTGTATAATAATTTATTACCAAAAATAAATTCACAACAATATGTCAGTTGGCTTGGCATCATGGCAGAGTTTGGAGTTTGTTAAGTGTTGGCTGTTAAATACTTCTGACCTAGTATCATCATTACATATAATAGATCTGAAGAGTAGCATTACACTATACTAAGTATACTTTTTCTCTTAGAAAAACTCACCAGTAAATGCCCACATTGCTAAGTTGAGATCCAGAGTTCACTCTCCCGACTTCTTTCATACAAGATGACTCCAAGCCATTTAACAAAGACTTGTAACAAAAAGATAATTAATTCCCCCTAAAAAATCCATTCTGTTGAAAATAATTCAAACTGTTAAAGAAATCCTAATGTGCCCCAGAGTTTCTCAGCATTCAACAGGGCACATTTCCTAGTGGAAATACTGTCTTTACTAGGTTCTGCTCATATGCCCTTTAGTGAATTTTGAGCCAACGCTCTTACCTAATATGGTCTTTTCTTTTCTGCTCAGGTCTTTCCAAATCAGCTGAGAACTGAGCTGATATTGCCTCTGCTAGCCAGGCCTCCAATTCACCCAGACTCTGTGACTATTTGCAAGAGAAGCCTGGAACTGCCTCTTCTAACCTGATTACTTTGTCCATAAGAGGGTGTCTTATTGATTCCTTCTCCTTTCTCTGGTCTATAAGGTCACTTCTCTAATAACCTGAAAGTCTACTTACATTCATCCTTCAAGGATGAACTTGATTCTCCCCACCATCTCTGATTTTGATACCTTTCTCTTGATATTTTCCAAGACACCCTGTGTATGTTATCTGATCTGTGTCATAAGCTGCCAGTAGAGTACTGGTACATTATCTCACTGGGAAAAAAATTAATAAATATTTCTATCTTAGTCAATTTTAAGCCACTAATATGATGACACCAATTGTGGACTTGGGCAGAGCTAACACTTCCCAAGCTAGGACAAGCTACCACACCACTGCAAGAGAGGCATCTTAGAATGGCATGTAAACACACGGGTCCTGGCTTCAAATTTTGATTCTACTGGAAGCCCTAACATCGTGGAAAATTTACTGAGCATCCTTATGCCTCAGTTTCCACATATTAAAATGAATATAATGATAGTGTCTACCTTTTAGGGTTGTGAAGAGAATTTGAGTTAATGTCTATAAATCACTCATAATGGCATCTTGCCAATGGTAAGTGTTATTTAGGAGATTTTATTTTTAACATAAAATGGAATATGTGATCTCCTTATCTCTCCCATATAGAAGAGTTTAAATTCTTTGGAGTCTAGAATTTTACCTTATACTATTAAATCCACCATCTCTGGTAAATCCCATCATGTCATATTTTATGTATCTTTGATGAATGACTGTGGATAGTTCAGAATCTAAAATAGAGAGTGGCCCAGAAAAAGTGAATCTTTGTTGTTCCTCAAAACATTACTACACAAACACACACAGACTCACTCTCACATTTTATCTGATTCTGACTTTGGGACGTTAATTTAGTCAATGCCGAAGGATCTTTCTCTACAGTGTGATCAGGTTTATAAAACTACTTAATACTATTTGATTCCTGCCTCCATTACAGAAATTTTCTTTCCTATTAATATATCCAGCAGCATCATTCTCCTCCAGTCTCTGTATTCAAAGGCACTCTTTGTTCACAGAATCCCAGAGATTACAATGAGAAAAAACTTGAGGGTGCAGTAAGTTTTGGACACCGGAATTGCATTCACAATATGTCATGAACTGGGGATTCGAGCATGCTTTAATTAATACCTTCAATCCAAGACACGGCACCAGAACAAAACAAAACAAAAATTAATACCTTCAAGACAGGGTGGCCCAAAATATGGCAAATCCACTTTTCAGAGACAAATAATTATGAGAGGAATTTCTTACATTGAGAAGTCTGATCCATTGAATCTTCTATTTATTTATTCATTCTGATTATGGTCTCGAATTGAACAAAGCAAATCAAATATGGTTATCTGATATTTTTCAATTACACATCTCCACTGACAATGTTTAAACTTGTAAACTACAAAACAAACTTCATTTTTTTTCTAGTAAGGTAAACCATCCATGCTTTCATTTTCCAATGCTTCCTTCCTTCCTTCAATTTTCTATATCTTCCTTTTCTGTTACTTTATCTTTATGGATCTAATTATGGTTTGTTTTACAAGTAGACCACTGTGATTGGCTCACAAAATTCATGTGTATCTTCTCCAAGACAGAATATCATTACCACTGCTGTTTTCTTATGACCATTAAATTATAGTAGAATACATATAGAGAGAAAAGGAGGATCACTCCAGGAGTATTTTTTTCCCTTATAGTAAAGAAAATACCAAATATCCAAATATCAATAATGCCTGTGCTAAACACAAACCCTCAAGTTCTCGGCCATTAGTTTAAATTTCTTATTATTAAATCATGTTTGGTAGATTTCAATCATTTTTATGTTTAAAAATTAGCCAGCCATCATTATTCCTGAAGCCAAGCATTGTTCTACATTTGTTTATCACCTTTCTTCACTCTCAAGTAATTTCATAATGTCACATATTTTACTTAATTCTGATGGTTAATTAATTTTTTAATAGGCAACAAGCTCTTATTAAACAGATACAATTTTTTTTTTAATACAGACCAGCCATGTTTAATGAAATTTCTAGTTCATTAAATAAATGCATATGTATTCCTGGGTCAATGTTAAATATATTTTTTGTGGGTAGCTGCGATCAAAAAATGTTTCTACAGTTCCCAAGCTACTGTATAAAGGCATAGGAGTTTCCAAACATACTATATTATCATCAATTACAATTAAGTCAATTTTTAAATGGCAAACCTTATTAAAATCTAAATTTCTTCAGTATAAATACTATCAAAAGTCTAATTAAATTAATATTCTAATAATCTGGGTTTACCTATTCTCCACTAACTAGGATATGACTGTTTCATAGATCCTCAAAATGACCTTTTTATCTTCTATTTTCAATTGCACAAGTAAATTTATACTCCCACTGGCAATACCCCTTTATCACAGACCATGTGTCTGAATTTGAAAGTGCCCAGCCGCCTAAGCATTTATTATATGTACACCCAAAGAAGCAAAGAGCACCCTCATCTCTTACCCCTTTAAGAATGACAGTAATCAAAAATTAAGGAGAGATCACACTATATCTAAAATAAATTTCTATTACTGAATATTCACTACACCGACCTCTATGAGCAGGTCATCTCACTATCTGTAATCAGAAACTTGATTACAAAACCTAATCACAGCTATAATATAAAATTGAAATTGTAAGCCATCAAGGAAAGTCATGTTCCATTGTGGCACACTTAAACTTTCACTCAACAAATAATCATTGAGTATTTGCCGTGTATCGAACATAGATCTAGGTGCTGAAAACATTGCAATGAACTTGTCCCCAAAATATTTCATCAGGCCTTCTAATGATCTACCTTCTTCCATGACTCACAACTTCCAGTAATACACTTTTTATACTGATTTAAAAAGATATTCTTTTGTATCTCAAGAAAACCAAAAACAGCTGATTCAAAGTAGTTATGCTTTATAAAGTCACTACAAACACAGAATTATCAAACACTGAATCACTAACTGTTCCTAGGGTTAGATTCCTTTCTGCCTCTGGTCACAAGATTTTCATCAACCAGTCAATACACAGCTCATTTTAGATATGTTTCTGTTTAAAGATACAGTATTTATCACATATTTTTGATTCATTAATATTGAAATCACAGCCAACAGTATTATAACACATAACTGAACTAAGCTTTAACATATTTAACACGTTTTTGTTTTTTTTTGAGATATTCTCACTTGGTCACCCTTGGTAGAGTGCCATAGCATCACAGCTCATAGCAACCTCAAACTATTGGACTTACGTGACTGTCTTGCCTAAGCCTCCCATGTAGCTGGGACTACAGGCGCCCAACACAACACCCAGGTATTTTTAGAGACGAGCTCTCACTCTGGCTCAGGCTGGTCTCAAACCTGTGAGCTGAGACTATCCACCCATCCTGGCCTCCCAGAGTGCTAGGATTATAGTATTTTTTTCCATAAGGCACATGGGAGCTTTCTCTCACTTAGGAATTCTAGACAGCATTTTAGCACTAGGTCTGAGGGCCACTATAACAGTAAAACCACCAGAAAAAAAAGCACTAAAAGAGAAGGGAAAAAGTAGTTTCCTCTTTAGAAAGGAGAGAATCACTTTATTCAACCTCAGCTGGGAACATACATGTCAGGTGACTTGAAATTTTTGCCACTCTGTTTGCACATGTCTAAAAACTGTGACAGTACCAGGATTGCTAATTGGGGGGTTACAAACATATTTTAGCAAGCAGGTGAATTTGCAAAAGTGGAATCTGTGAATAATGAGAATCACATCCGATTGCTGAGGGGAATTTTATCTTTAGAAGTATTCTAGATAACAAGTGAATACAGCATGACAAACATTACCACTATGCAACTCCTAAGAAATTAATGGAGTAGGGACACAGAATCCTCCAACATGGCAGCAGTGGCGCTGGGGGTGGCTGGTGCCTCTCTCCATGGGCCAGGCGGACAAGTGGAGCCGGCTGGGGCAGTCTGCGGGTGGGAGGGGGCGTCTCCTCCTCAGGCCCTTGGCGCCCTGGGCTCCTCCAGAGGCTTGGGTGTGGGTCACAGAGCAAAGCCTGGGGGTGGGAACCAAATGACCTGGCAGGGGACAGCACTGAGCGAGGCCTGGCCAGGAGGGGATCAGCCTTGGCTTCCTGATCAGACCCCACATGTGCAGGGGGAGTACATGGTGGTCAGACAGTGGCACACTGTGGAAAAAGCGGTGAGGCAAAGGCAAAAATCTGTGACCTTCACAACTCGCACCTTCACAACTCGCATCAGAGACGCCTCAGCCGTAGAATCCAGTTTCTTTCCAGCCACAACCTTCCCAGTAGCTCAACCAATCAGACCTGCCAGCCAGGTGGAGAACTGCCACTGCCCAAATCATATTCTTCCAGAAACAGAAAAGGCTGTCTAGCTTGCTAAATATCAAATAAGAATTAGCCAAAAACAAAGAAATGAAAGAAAGTATTAGGAAATGCCGAGACAAGGCCAGGAAACTGGAAAAGTCAGTTGCGCTCCAGGATACAAGAAAGAAACACCACCACTGACCCAGAAACCACTCGCACCAGCGAACTGATACTAAAGCAGCTGGGGGGCTGACAGCACGATGAAGGAGAGTCCTGAGGCAGTCAGTAAAAGTGACTCCTCAGAAAATCAGGGAAGGTGTGGAGAAAGTAGCAAGAACCACCCAGCCATCAGCTGAGTCCATATCTAAAGGCTAGGGGAAGCTGGGCAGGACCGAGGTGGCCTTCAAAGCCCTCTCTCTGCGGGTGGAGTCTGTGAAGAAGGAAATAAACAACAGTGTCCTGGGGCAGACTGACCCTGCCCCAGGTCCCAACAACTCCTAACAGGACAGAGTTTGCAGGAGAGAAATTCAGAGAAAAGAAAGTGTTTGAGCCCAACGAGGAGGCCCTGGGGGAAGTTGTGCTACACGAGGGACTCCAAATGGTAACAGCATTGGAAGGACTTTAAGGATAACACCATGGCGTTCAACCGGTTATTCGAGATGAAGTATGATGACAGAGACAAGGTACCCTTCCAGGCGTCTCAGGCCCTGATAAGACAAGGTCACCAATTGGTTGGAGATGCCTGTTTCCCAAGACAGAGATGTCCCAGGTGCTCACGGAGATCCTCCAGGTAGACACAGCCCTCTTCAACAAGAACAGGTTCCTGCAGCAGTGTGAGAATTATATCCCCACTATCCTGGAGACTATGATTTCTGGAGAACTTGCCATTCTCCAAACTAGTGCTATGAAGCTACGTACAGCCACCTGGGCCTCCTAATCCACCAGGAAGGCCCTGGGCCGCCAGTTCCACTCCCACATCCTAGATATCGACAACGCTGACCTGACCACTGGCAGGACGGTGAAGCAGGGGCCCTAGCTGGTGACGGTGGTCGAGGGTGACCAGGACGAGGTGCTGGCGTGCTGTGAGGGCATCCCGCAAGATCAGGACGAGCTCATCTCCTACCTGACCTGGCGGCTCCTAGATACGCCGCGTCAAGCACAGAGCAAGTCCTGTAAGTATGGCCACCACGGCCAGAGAGCCCCGGGGTTCCATCCCCTGGCTGGACACTCAGGGACAAATGCAGAAACTCCAGACCTCTGGAGACAAGACTACAGGCTCTGCCCCCAGCTCTACCCCCAGCTCTGCCAGGACAACCCCAAAAAACAGCTGGCGGGGAAAGGGGCTGAGAGTTATTGAGGCTCCCAACAACCGAATACGCCTGCCAGCTCCTGCGCTATCTCTCTGCCACACAGGGGTATACAGGCCACACAGTGCCAAGAGGCCCAGACCCTACCACTCAGAGTGGTCGACTGGCCACATCAGCCAGGACATATTAGATTCGTTTTTGTTTTTTGTGGGTTTTTTGCAGTTTTTTTGGCCCAGGCCAGGTTTGAACCTGCCACCTCCAGCATATGGGGCCGGCGCCCTACCCACTAAGCCACAGGCGCTGCCCCCTAGATTCATTTTTTTATTTTAACAATGCTCTTGTTTCCTGCATCTAAGCCTGAAATTTAAATGTGAAACAAAAACACCAAAGTACAGGAAAGCAAAAAAAAAAAAAAGAGAGAGAGAGAGAGAAAGAAGAAAAAAAATTAATGGCCTGGGACCAGGATAATCAATGACTGCTGATGTTACAAAAAGAAAGACAATCTTTGATCTTCCTAATGGAAGAAAAAACTGAACCAGATCATTACCAATTTAGAGAAAGACACGGTATGTTTTCACTCTTTAGTTTAACATCAAAATTCTCCATTTTTCAATCTGCTGTTTTGAAGGGCAGGGGTCATATTTTATTCAACTCTGTCTCCCCAGTATCTATTTATTACACAGCAGTCAACACTGGTTAAAAGTTTCTTGAATAAATTAAGAGAATAAATGAATGAACAATCTCTTAGAAATTTAAGAACACTAATTAATGCGGTCATCTCTTTTTCAAATAACAGAGCAAAGAGACGGACAGGCAGGCATCCACATGCTGGAACTTATAGCTCCAAGATCTACTACATGATTTGGAATAACACCCTAGAAATCAAAGGTTATTTTTACTGTAATTTCAACTGTTCAAAAGAAAGCTATGGACAAGAAGAAAAAAAATTCAATGAATAAGATCATAAATTGCACATTCTATTAATCAGTAGGAGCTCCTAAACTCCACTTAAGAGTCCATTTACTTTTATTTTTAAATAAGTTTAACAAGTTTTCACAGAAATCAAATTAAAAGGGAAAAATTGAGATGACCAGTAAAAATATTACAGAGAAAAGGGACGACAAACAACCTTGTATTTGTCAATAAATCTGTAGACATCTCTGTATAACAGCACTCTTTATAGCTGATATTCAGAATGAGAGCCCTGAATTAACAAGAAAAGATTTGAGTATGTTTAGAAAACACTGAGAAAACAGTACTACTTTGTAAAGTTTGCCCCAAAACCCTAAAATAAAAATACATAATGGTATAGAGTACGCTTCAATCTTCTAATTTATCCAACTAGTCATTCTCTATCACGCCAGATAAATGAGAAAATGCACTCAAAAAAGTCAGTGGCTATATCACACATGGCTCTCATAACAAAGTTACATTCTTTTTTAACTACTGTGATAATTTTCTAATTCATAAAAATATATTACTACAAATAGCAGTCTAGAGCAGGGAAAGGTCACAAATTTAAAAGGTTCACTCAAGAGTATTGATGTTTGGATATTTTAATTATGAAGCTAATATTGTCAACTGTCATCACAGAACAGACTTAGTAATATAACTGACTGTAAAATTATAAAAGTTAACAACTACAAAATTCTAAATTGAAATATGCAATAGGTGACAGAAATAAGCTGAAAGTACAACTACTTGTTCACAGACACAATTTCCTTCTACCCAGCCAAATCAAGAGAATCCTTCCTCAAATTAAGGTGCACATTGAAGGGTCGCACTCCCTGAGAAATGAGGCTCCTCTGAATCACTACAGCTAAGTGGCAGATTTACAGCAACAAAAATGTCATATTCAGAATTACGTTATTGTCACGATAGTGCCGGGACGCCATCAAGTTCACAAACCAAAGCAAATCAACATGGCCAATTGAAATTTTAGGAACTGCTTATTACTGCAACTTGTCTACATACATCAGGAGTGGGGAAGAAAATGGAACAGCCATTTTGGAAAACAGTCTGCCAATTTCATATAAAGTTAAGTACACGCTTGCCATATGACCCAGCAACCTCAATTCTAGGAACTAACCCAAGAGAAATGAAAATTTACGTTCACCACACACAACAAAAAGCCCTGCACACAAATGTTTGACAGCACACACACAATCACTAAAAACTGGAAACAAGCACTCCACCTGGTGAATGGATAAACACACTAAGATCAGCCACATGCTGGAATATTGTTCCGCAGTTAAAAGAAGCTACTGATACTTGCTGCAATACTAAGGGATCTCAAATGCATTCTGCAGAGTGAAAGAAGCCACATTTACAAGGCTATATGTGGTGTAAGACACGATTTAATTTACATGATATTCTGGAAAAGGCAAAATTATAGAAAAAGAAAAGAGATGAGCAGCTGCTAGGAACCGCAAGTGGGAACTGGGGCTAACTACAAAGAGGGCAGCATGAAGGAATTTGGGGGGTGATGGACTTTTTGTATTTGGTTATTAGGAGAGTGAATTTTAGACGGAAAACATGTTTATTCAACATAAAAAAAAATCTCAAAATCAAATTAACTGAAATGCTCCAAAAAATAAATATTTCCTTTAACAACTAAATTTTCTGGCCACCCACAAATACATTTAATTTCAATTTGCAAAGTTCTATTATGCCTGAGTAAATCAGATCTTCATGTTTATTATTTTATTTAAATTGGGGCCAATTCATTTGTTTGAGATTTGTCTTACACAACTGTGACAATGCAAACTAAATTGGTTTAGGATGAAGTTGGTGCCTCAGGAGGCATTTAATCAAGGTTCTTCCTTGTTAAAATTTTCTCCCATAAAAAAAGATGAAACAATTAATCCATTCATTCAAAAAGTAAGTGGTCATTAGAGACATATTATGTGCCAAAGACAGGAAATACAAATAGCAAATAAGATAACCACAGTCCCTAAAATCAGAGTTTAAACAAGCAAAAACAGAAAGTATGATATGTACGACAATAGAATTACTATGCTTTCAGACATAGAAAGTGCACAGAGTATAACCACCTAAGTTCTAAATCTTATTTTTAAGGTAGAGAAGAATGGCTATCTATAGGTTCACATGTTCCCATTAGGATCTATAGAATGCCTGGTATCTTGGAGAACTTGAAAACACAGCTTAAAAAGCATATGCAACACTAGTGTTCACTACCCCACTACTCTTCAGTGTTAAAGGTTGGGACGAAAACAAAGAGACCATATACAAACAACACTGTCCCTGCACAAGCTGTATGTCCAATAACCACTCTCCTATAGCAAGGCCTTCTTTAGGGAAATACAGTGTTAGAATATGAAGATTTATTTCTGTTACCTTTCCATCAAACAGAAAATTTTTCTGTTATAGAATACTGTAATTGTAAGTATTTTTTTCTTCCTGAAGAATATCATTTTAAAGATAGGGGGAGAAAGAGAAGAAAAGAGAAGAATCAAAAAGTATGGGAATAATAAGGAGAAGCAAAAAAACAAGCTAAAGTAGGTATAAAGACTTTTGCAATGAAGTCTTAATTAAAGAAGTTTGAGGAAATGAAAACAGGGGCAATACAACCACACCCTTGCTTCTTTCTATTATTAAGAAAAGGAAACCAAGATAAGTAAAAAGAGGGCCGCCGACAGGTGCTTTGGAAGTTATTCTGTGCAAAGGTAAAATTATGTAAGTTCAAAGACTAAAAGAGTGTTTGATGAATACTCAGCTATGCCAAAGTTACCTTAAACAGTTTACATCTCAAGCATCCTAATCACAGTGGGACCCACAGAACCAGGGTTAATAACTTAGAGTCAAAAACCAGAATAAAAACCTCCAACAACTTTTAAAGAAACTAACGCTGATTAAAACAAAATGCTTCTTGTACATATGTATTTACTCGCATCTTCTGAAACTCCATCTCAGAGCAGTAAGACACTAAGTAGTTTCTATTAAGGGTTAGATGCAAATTAGTGTAGATCTACGGTTCCTTCTCTCAAGTTCTGCAGTCACACATACCTTGGAATCCAAACGTCTGAGGATTTATGATGGGTGACAGCGCACACACCATGTAATTTGTAATACCCTTAGAAAAGGCTACAATGGCATAGAGAACTTTGGGACTGCACATTATAATCAAACATTTGCTATTTCTACAGTGAAACCTACAAATACATGAAATAAAGACAACAGTTCAGAATAGATTTTGTGAAAAAAATCAATTTGTGCCAAACATAGAAGTTTTGGGTTTTGGAGCATTTGGAATGTTAGAACTGATGTAAGAAATTGTGGTCCCAGAGAACAGTAACAACTACCCCTTTTCATGTGCTGATGTTACTATGGCATTTTGATGATCCCAGAATAACTCTAAAAGTCTCCCATTGGTTCTCATATAACAAGTCCTCTAAAGGGATGCCCAACATTTTTCCCTTTCTCCTACACATTAAAAAAATAAGAGTTGTCTTGGACCACAAGTAAATACACAAGCACTAACAAAAGCTGATTAGCAAAAAAAAGTCCCATGCATAATTTTTATGATATCTGATACCACAGATAAGCAAAAAAGTCCTCAAAAACTCAGCACATGGCCTTCAGACTCACAGGTTGGACATCCCTGCAAGTCTAAACCCTATCTGCTGTTAAATTTCTCTACCATGAATTCTCCTATTAGGGCAGTTTTCAGAAATCTAACCCTTGCAATTCATAGAACTCCCAAATCCAGTTTTGCCACCATGCAAAAAATTGTCCATTAAATTGAATTGATCATATTGAACTCATCCTAAAACGGCTTGCTCCCATTTTTAAGAGAAATGCTGTAACTGTTAAGGGTGTTGCTGACTCAGAAAGAAACATCAAATAACAAAAAAGACCCCAATTTGTCATAAATGTCAAGGTACGATAATAAAATAAAACCCTATTATCATAGTGCATTTACTTGGATACATTTACTGACTACATACAACATTGACAATATTACTATAAAAATAATCACTATAACTAAGGTAAAATAATTCCACTAAAGAGAAAAACAGAGTTCTTTGGTCACCAATGGGGAAGGTAAAGCAGAAAGGCCCCTTTTATCCTGATGTTCTATGAAAAACACCATTCAATGCTATCATAAACATGGTAAATATTAACTCAAATGAGCAACTCTGATTAGCACCACTTCTTGCCTTCTTATAATTTATACTAACTTTAAAGATATCACTTAGGTCTCCTAAGATTTCCAGGAATTTCCAGGAATTGATGCCTTAATTTATTCTTGAGAAATTTCCCTTTAACAAACTTTCCAAGTTTTAGAAATCTTCTAAGTTTGGAACTGCACTTATCAACATTTGCTAATGAGCAATGGATACAGCAGCCTCACTAAGGATTCTAAGTACACTCAACCCTCTAGATCTGCAGTTTCTACATCTATGGAGTCAACCAGCCATAGAGCAAAAATATTTAAGGGGGGAAAAAAAGCATCTGTACTGAATGTGTTTTTATGGTCCCTATTCCCTAAACAATACACATAACTACTTGCATAGCACTTGCACCATATTAGGTATTATAACTAATCTAGAAATTATTTAAGTATAAGGGAAGATGTGCATATATTATATGCAAATACTATGACATTTTATATCAGGGACTTAAGCATATGTGGATTTCTGGTATCCACAAATAGTCCTGGAACCAGGACCGAGTAACACCTGTAGGACGCTACGAAGAAAAGCCACTTATTTAACCTGATCCTTTTGCTAATGTCTTCTATGCATTTCTTCAATCATCTTCACACCCCCATCCTTAATTTTAAAAAACAGGTTCAAATAAAAGGAAGTCTTTTTTTTTTTTGTTAAGACTAAGAGGTTTGTGTAAAAGGAAGAAGAAATCAGTCATTTTCCACTTTATGCCCCCACTGAATAGCCTGTAGAAAGAAATCATAAAATATACCAATGCCCTAGCCCTATCATTAGATTCAAAAGTAAACCAGCATGGGTCAGTGAGAGCCACTGACATACATAAGCTGCCCACCCCGCAAAGGCTTCTCTCTTCCATTAGTGTCAGCTTTCCCAACCCTGTAGCAAGGACTGCAAGGGTTATCTTAAGAATTATCCATTTTTCTTCTTTCATTTACTCTGTTACAGAAAAGTAATTACTAATTTTCTACTGGAAGTTTTAAAAAAAGTTTACATAACAAAATTCATTTAAGCTAATTTGACATTTTCATTCCCGAATGCTCAGGATTTCCTTTTCAGTCCTCAAAATCCACCTTCATTAGTAAGGCATTAAGATAAACAGCAAAGAATACAATTGGTGGGTCCACACTTACAGTGCATCTTAGAAGGGTACCGGTGAAACTTACTAAATGTAGAATATAAATGTCTGAACACAATAACTAAGAAAATGCCATAAAAGCTATGTCAACCAGTTCGATGAAAATATTTCAGCTTGTATATAAAACCAGCACATTATACCCCATGATTGCATTTATGTACACAACCATGATTTAATTTTAAAAAAAAGGCAAACACAATATAAATTCTAGTTATCAAATGTCAATAGATTATCAAAAACTACTCAAAAGAATGTTTTAAAAAGCTAATTACATTTTGGTAGTTTATTAACTACAAACATTTGCAGAAGAGAATCTCAATTATACAAAGATATATGAGCCATAATACAGCCTGATACTCAAATGAAAAAGAACTCAGTAAGTGCCATATTTTGAATGAGAACTGGATCACAAGACTCTATATCTTTAAGATTTACATTTTTTGGATGGGGGAGTCATACTGTCAGTTTCCCTAAAATAAATGTAGAAAATAAAACAATGTTTTATGAAAAATATGCATCTACACATACCAGTTTTTTTTTAATGTTACCTACAATATTGGCTTCCTATTCAAAATAGGAATACGCTGTTTTTGAGGCTATTTTTGTACTCAAATTAAAATTTTATTAAAAAGGACTTGCACACCATAAGACTGGTGGAATACCATGTTTTCTCTTTTCTCTCCTATTACATTACCTAATATATTTGCCTGCCACTTGAAAGTATTCATTGCTAGAACATAAACTATTTCACAGAAATAGAAAATAAACATGACACAGTCTGAGTGTAAGGGAAAAAAACATTCTCACTTCCCTTTTTACTAAAGGAAATTCTGAATGTAATTTTAACAATAATATATCACATTCTACTGCGCTGGCTAGTATACTACCTGAAGTCAAAGCCAAACAAGTTGCAAAAAACAGACAACTTAAAAATATTCAGAAGTCTACTACTTTTATAAAATATACTTGTACCAAAAAAATATCATATATATGGCCAATTTCAACTTAAAACTTTATAGTAGTTTTTTTTTTTTTTTTTTTTTTTGGAGACAGAGCCTCAAGCTGTCAACCTGGGTAGAGTGCCATGGCATCACAGTTCACAGCAACCTCCAACTCCTGGGCTCAAGTAAGTCTCCTGCCTCTGCCTCCCGAATAGCTGGGACTATAGGCGCTCGCCACAATGCCCAGCTATTTTTTGGTCGCAGCCATCATTGTTGTTTGGTGGGCCCGAGCTGGATTTGAACCCGCCAGCTCAGTTGTATGTGGCTGGCACCTTAGCAGCTTTAGCCACAGGCACTGAGCCTACTGCTTGAAATTCTAATTACATCTTTTCCTCCATCCTGTTGATCTCATTTGCTATCCAGATTCTGAATTTGGTTTCTGACATCTCATCCATTTGTTTATGCATGGGATCTTGTTCTGTGTCTGCTTTGTCGTTCCTTGGGGGAGCTGATCTACTCTGATTATTTATATTGCCAGAGTTCTTCCATTGATTCCGCCCCATGATTGTTTTTCACTGTTGCCTCTGGCCATCCTCAGAGTTGGGAAGGTGTCTCTCCAAGATTAGACCCCTTGGGATCACTCTATTGTTGCTGGAACTTTGTAGGGAGTGACCCTGTATAGATCCTCTAGGACTTCCCCAGCCAGGGAGTTCTGGCTGTGGGAGCAGCTCCAGAGTATGGCTCCCCTGCATCCAGCAGCAGGGTGGGGGATGGTGCACACAGTTCTAGGAGTTCCAGGTGCCCAGTGACTTTGGCAAAGACAGTCTGCAGCTCCAGCAGTCTCTGGTGGGGAGGAGGGTTCCACACAGAGGCAGGAAGGGATCCGAAGGGAGGGCCCCGGTCCCACGGTTACCAGAGGTCCTGGCCAGATGGGTGGGGCTAGTGTAGAGGCTGGGAGGGTTTGGGAGGGAGAATGTGGGTTCTGCCACTCCTGAAGTCCCTGGCTGGAGGCAGGCAAGCTGTGGCCCGGCAGGTGCAGAGTGCGATGCTGCACCATTGCGGGCGGAGTCCCTGGCCTTGGATGGTGGTGCGGAGGCCCTGTGGGTGTGGGTCATGGGGCTGCAGGTCACTGGGGGAGTTCCTGGCCAGTGGTGGGCCTGCAGAGGCCCTGCGGAGGCCCTGCACATGCCAGGTGCAGGCCCATGTGGTCACCAGAGAATTCCCTGGCTGGGGGTAGGCCTGTGGATTCCTGTCGGTTGCCTGAAGAGTCCCTGGCAGAAGGTGGACATGTGGAGGCCCAGCAAGCTCAGGGTGCGGGGCCATGAGGTCACCAGGAGAGTTCCTGGCAGGAGGGAGGGAGGCTCGCTGCTGTCCCACAGAGACTTTTGGCAGTGGGGCGCTTGTTCCGGCAGGCAGGGAGGGAGGGGTGCTGTTCAAGAAACTCCTCCCTCAGTCTCAGTGGCTTTTAGGCTTCTGGTTCATCAGGTAAGGGGGGAAAGGTGTACTGTAAGTTCAGAATAGTGGGGAAAACTTTACTTCAGTTTTCTGCCTAGCAAGAGAGTGTTCCAAGTCACATCAGGGTCACTCTAAGAAAGCAGCCCCCACTTCCCACAGCACTTTTCTGTGGGGTGAGACAAGAGATCCACAGTTTACCATTTGTCTGTAGAAAACCCGCAGGAGTGAGCAAAGAGAAAAAAGAAAGGAAATGTAAAAACAAAAAACCCACAGCTTTCTTGGGGGAGAGGATGAACACTTTTTTTTTCAGATGAATTTTGTCCCTGAAGCTTACTTTCTTGGAGTTGCAAGTTGTCTCAGCAGAGGTGACCCGCAGTTATCATTTCTGTCTCTCTCAGCTGGGCTCCCAGTCTTCAGCTTACTTGGGCAGTTTCTGGAGGTTATTTTTCCTTTTGGACAGGAGCCTCTTTCGGAAGCTGCTTCCAGATGGCCATCTTGCTCTGCCCTCTCCTATGTATAGTCTTTTGTATATATTTGTAGGAAGCAGACACTAAAGAAAATTCCCAGATTAGGAAGAAATAGGACACATGGTACATTTTAATTAATACATGACATATAAAATTGCATGCCACAGAAGTGTAGTAGATCTGTCATGATATGTCTGTCAAAAACGTAATTTTGTCCTCATAGGTTCTACCATTTACAGCAAATAGGAGATAGAGCTAAAATTTGTGTTACATTAAAAGTTATTAAATATTCTTTTCAGTACATCCTAATTCAGAACAGAATTTTTAATTTTATATCTCAGGAGACATTTAATCTCAGTAAGTTTCAATTTCTGTCCCTATAATATTCATGTGTAATGCTGTGATACCATCAGTATTCTCTTACTGTTGTAGACTAAAATACTAATGTATTTTTACAGAATTTTTGTGGGCTGTCTTATAACTTGATGATGCTAACTTTTCTGGAAAACTCAGTTATACTACCTAACTTATTAATTTTTATTTAATTTACTTATTAATTTTTTAGACAGAGTTTAACTCTATTGCCCTAGGCTAGAGTGCCATGATGTCATAACTCACAGCAACTTCAAATTCCTGGGTTCAGGGGATCTCTTCCCTCAGCCTCCCAAGCAGCTGGGATTACAGACATCTGCCAGGCCACCCATCTAATTTTTCTACTTTTAGTAGAGAGAGGGGCTTGCTCTTGCTTAGGCTGGTCTGGAACTCCTGACCTCAAGAGATCCACATGCCTCGGCCTCCCAGGGTGTTAGAATTGCAGTGTGAGCCATTGCACCCAGCCTGGTTAACTTTTTAAAACAACCTGGGGATCAAATAATGATGTTTTGGATTTTTTTGTTTGTTTACTGGGCTTTGTTTTTGCATTTTTGTTAAGAGGGGAAGGTGTGGATTTCCTACAAATAGGTAATATGTGCCAGTTAAACATCTCTTATATTTATATAAACAATTGGATTTTTCCCAAAGATTTTATCTGCAAAAGCTCAAACTATATTTTTCATTTAATAAGTGACTATTTAATTCTATTTGCAATGTTAAATGCTGGGTCAAGATTTAGTATATCTGTGTTTAAGAGGGTTATTGGACAATAGTTGTCTAGTTATTTATGTGTGTACTCTTGTCTATTTTTGATATCAGATTATTACTAGCCTTATAAAATCATTTGGGAAGTATTCTCTCTTATAGATCTTCTAACAGAAATTGTGTCGGATGGTGCCTGTGGCTCAAAGGAGTAGGGTGCCGGCACTATATGCAGGATGTGGTGGGTTCAAACCCAGCCTTGGCCAAAAACTTCAAAAAAAAATTGTATCAATTTGTGCCCATTCCTTGAATATTAGTTAAAATTCTTAGTGAAATAATTTCATCTTGGAGCTTTCTTTTTCAGGAGTTTTTAAAATTAACAATTAAGTGTCCTCAATATTAATATTTTTAGAGCCATGATTACACTGAGAAGGATAAGTCATTGCTGGGTTTCAGCGTGGGATTTAGGTGAGGGCTGGGGTGGTGGACGGGGGTGTGTGACTGTCAAGGAGCAGGAGGAGATCCCTGTGATGTGGTTACATATGTCAGAGAATGACATGCACACATTTCCTGCACCTATGCCAATGTCCTGATTTTGATCATGTACTACTGCCACATACCATGCTATCAGTTAGTCAAGCTGGGTGAAGGATGAAATAACAAGAATTTACATGTATGTCCCTTAGCCTTTGTCTGTTATAGCAACAATACCACACTTGTCAGAGTATAAATGTATAGCACTACCATTTGTTTAAATTTTCTGTAATTTACTGCAATCTGTCATCAGTTTCTGTAGCAGCCAAACAGGTGACTTAGATAGGAATACAATAAGAATTGCCACTTCTGCAACTTTCACACTTTAAGTATTGCCCAAGTTTCTACTATTACATCTGGGAGGCAATATTGCTTTTAGCATTTTCTTGGCTATGGTGTGAGAATTTTTCAGGGTCTTTCCCTGGCCATTTTCTGTCACAATTATTAACAATCCACATTTCAAGGAACTAATTTGAATATCTTTCCAGTTAGTATATAGGTGCATCTACATTATTCATTCAGGAAATGCGGACTTTCTCTGCATACATAGACTCATTTGACTCACTGCAAGAGGAATACATGGTTGGACCAAATTTATTGGCTGTTTTTCATACATACCTGCTCTTGAGGGGGCTATTCTCAAAGTTAAATATCCCCAGTGTCAGTGTCAGGTCACACACTGTATCAGATGTGGGTGTTCCCTTGTCCATGTGTGCCTATGGCCACAGATTCCTTGAATTAATGAATAGAAGAATCTATATTGCATATATGTGCTCTGGCATCAGGTTATTTCTAAGTGGGGCATAGTCCCTGCTTTCATAATTACCCTCTCAATATGAAAATTGTTTCAGGCTTAGAAAATAGGTAAACTAGGTAAATAATTCAGACTTTACACTAAAGTGACTGACACCAAACCTCTGCTTATCCACATTGAATGTCACACACACACACACACACACACACACACACACACACTGTCTCTCTCTCTCTCTCTCTCTCTCTCTCTCTCACACACATATATACATGCACACATTTTTTTTTTTTAAAAAACCCTGTTGGCAGCCTTTAATTTAGGAACCATGATGATTTTTTATCTATTGCCATAATTTCCCACATAATAGAGCTCCTTAATAGTTGTATTGCCGCTAATGGTGATAGGAATTATGTTGTTCATTACCTCTCTGCAGAGGTTATGTGCTGCTACCTTTGTTTGCTCTTCCAAGATTCTATATAACTATGACATTTGTTCCTTAACAGCATCACCTGCTAATCATTCTTGGCCTACACCAGCAATAGTTAAGGCTATAAAAAGTGCATTCCTCATAGCTTAGTCAAATTAATGTCCTTGGACATCCTGAAGTGTACTGTCACTCCAGCATGCCCAGTTCCTTAGTCTTTTTATTAGTTCCATGATCATCTATCATGACATATCTGGAAACTTTACCCATGTAATGGGAGCTGTAGCAATTCTAGGAGCCATGCCTAAACTAAATGAGAACTAACTGCAGATGCCTGGAAATCCACTGAATTCTGTTTGTTCCAAAGTATAAAATTATATATTATCATGTTCTTACTCATCCAGTTTTATATTCTGGTATACTACCTGCAGGAGCCACCAGGGCTGATTTTTCTGCCTCTTATTAACACAGATTACCCAGGTGCAATGACTCCAACTATGAGTCATCTCTCTCCTCATTTATGGCGTCCAACAATTCTAAAAGCTGTGGAGAGTCCTGACCTTGACTTTTGGTTAAATAGCTAAGAGGGACTCTGTGAGAAGATCTTTGTGGGGGAGGGGTTTGGTTTTTCAAAGAATCTGCTCATATATGTCTTTTGAAATGTTTCAAGGGGGTGATAGCCTAAAAAGGGAAAGTGAGCTACTTCTGAAGGGTTAGAGTGTTTGATGTAATCTGGTTGTTCAATGTTTCTGAATTCCTTCAGATTTAACTCAGTGTCCCCACTGGAAGTCCCATGGTCCTTCCCCTTTCCTTTCTGACCCTGATTTTTACATGTGGACAAAACAATTCCATTACAAATTCTGCTACTCCTACAATCAGATATTGCACCAGATTATCAGCATCAGTTTTCCTCCAGTTGCAGAAATTACGGTCTCTTAAAACAATTGCATGAATATTTTCTAACTTTCCTATCACACATTCAATTACTAATTGGATGACTTAATATTTTCTCTGTTTAATGCATTTGTGATTACAGCAATAACCAATAAATTCCATAGTGCTTGTAATTATCTCTAATTTTATAAACATAGCTAGACTTGGTGACTCTTATGCTTGTGTTGCTTTATAGATGATTGTACCCAATGAGTACATGTAAAAATGATATCAAAGGCTGGGCATCGTGGCTCACACCTATAATCCTACCACTCTGGGAGGTGGGAGTGGGTGGATTGCTTTAACTCATGGGTTCTGAGCAATAGCAAGACCCATATTTAAAAAATAACCAGGCATTGTGGTGGATGCCAATAGTCCCAACTACTTGGAGGGCTAAGGCAGGAGAATCACTGGAGCCCAAGATTTTAAGGTTACTGTGAGCTATGATGCCACAGCACTTAACCCCAGGGCAACAGAGTGAGACTCTGTCTCAAAAAAAAGTGATATCAATTATAATGCTGAATAGATGAGAAATTAGAACTATTCCACTGGCCAATCTGTCACTACAGTATCTAATTGATGAGAAGCCTAATCTTAGTCCCAAATAAATATGTTTTTCTGCCTGAAAAGATCTCTGTTACTCACTGACTTGAGACAAGATGTGAGACAAGAATCTATTTTCAACACACTTTTAAAAAGTCTACCAAGGAAACCAATCAAATAGTGAGGAAAGCAAGGTATAGAAGGGAAGAAATTTTTTTAAAAGCATGATATCAAGCAAGATCCTATAGAAAGTGGTTAATTTTAAATCTGTTAGAAGGCTGTAAGGTATAAGTTACATTGCATATTTGCCCTGCTATCAGAAGAATAAGCTGGTACACACATCAGTGTGCCTTAGTTTTGTGTGAAGGGCAGCCCCAGGAGGGATGTGAATTTGTCAGCACCTCTGCCTGTTACTGGGTATTCCAGTGCAGGTTCAGGTACCCAAAGGGAGTCCTGTTCTCTGAAAAAGAGTAAAAGACACTGGATTTTAGTAGCAAAGGATAGTGATGAGTGGTAAGGAAGGAATTATACCTATAATAAAGAAATTGATAAAGAGCAAGAATATTGAAGTAATAGGACAGTTGTATTGAAAAATATATTTTAAAATTCTGGAGCAAGCAAAGGAGCTAGGTCTGGAGTTTGATAAACAGCATCCAGGGAAGAAGGAACAAAGAAAAATCAAGGTCTTCTGAAGAGAATCAGCATATAGGGCATGAAAGCTAACAAAGTGGCAGTGAGGTTGGAGCTCAGAGAAGGAAAGAGGACAAAGGCAAGAGATGGTGTCAACTAAGTAAAGTGGCGGCTGTTGCCTACACAAACACAAATAATGAGGCTGTGTACCCTGTGACCTGCTCGAGCCACGTTAATTGAGAAGCGGCCAAAAAGACAGTATTGGTGAACGTGGGGGTCACTGTTCTTTGCCAAAAGAAAGATTTCAGAAAATGGACCAGAACTTTTTGCTTTTAAATTGTGTGAGTAAGAAATCCTTAACTTCTAATGAGGAAGTCATATACTCAAATGCATCCACATTTTGATGTAACAAGACAGAACTTTCATCCCCACCCCATATCACCAGCACCGCCATCTTGGAGGTAGAACCAGGTATATCCTTCATATACACAAACATACTCAGCTGAGATCAGCAATCTGTGATGAGACGTTTGTGCTTGACCTTGGCAATATCTGGTCTCCACAAAACTTTTCAGATGGACAGATTATTTTTTTTCCTGAAGGAAAGGTGGCAGAGAATAGGTCTTACTCTATTTGAGTGTTGAATCTTAGGAGCGGATCACAATTGATCTTGCAAGTTGTAGGAAGAAAATTGGTTTTTACTCTTAGTGAGATGTAAGACACTAGAAAATTTCAAAATAGGACTGTCAAGACCTGATAAGATTTCAAAGGCTATCTAAGGCCACAGGAGAGTCAGCAAACATGGAAACAGGAGAACTGGTGTGGAAATAGTGTTGTAGTGGGAAGTGATTGAGTCCTAGACATATTTTGAAAGTAGACCTCACAGTTTTCTGAAGGACCCATAATATTGTATGAAAAAAAGAAAGGAACACGATGGCAGCAAATACTTCTGCTAAAGTAACTGAGAAACTTGAAATACTTTCAATTTAGAGGGAGTGAGATTAGGCACAAAAAAGACCTGGATGATGAACTGGGTCCTGAGACACTGTGACATTTAGAATCCAGAAAGTGAAGAAGAACCAGCCAAGACAGAGAGATTAGGGGTGACCAAATAAGTAAGTGAAAAATAGGATAAATTCGTATTCTGACAACCAAGTAAATAAATTATCTCAAGAAGCAAGAACTTATGTATGTCTATTCCTGCCGAAGGAAAAGAATTAATGACAGGATTTAGAAACATAAAGATCATCAGTGTCACCATCATAATTTTCCTTGATTAGTGGTATCATATCTATGCTAGACAGGGTTACCTTGAAAATAGACTTTGGAGTGGAGACTGACAGGTGGGTTACTAGGTAGCACTCTCCTGAACAACACTTGTGAGAAGTAACTAGAAAGAATCCTGATCAGAGAGAGGGGAAGAGTTAAAATGTGTTGCTTTTGAAAGAAGCCTCTAAAAAATCCTGTAAGAAGTTCTAAAACTGGGATGACTCTGCATTGACATACTAAAATAAGGTTCAGGAATCCGGTATAGCTTTAGGTAGTGCAGCTTCCATCAAACCAGGGAAATTTTCTTTCTTTCTTTTTTCTTTTTTTTTTTTTTTTTTATTTTTGTTTGCCTGGGAACATTTCTAGGCATCTAGCCATCTGAAAGTTACCTGCAGCCAACTCTTTCAGCAACTGAGGAAATGAGTGCTTCACCTGATGTGGAATCTAAATGGTATTTCGCAGCATCTGATATAGTGTAAGCAAGGGTCACCCTGCTTCCCTCCTTGCTCTCATATAGTCTCTTCTCCATTCAGCAGCCAGAATAATTTTGCAAAAACAGAAGTTTGGATCATGTTGAAAACCTTCCAATAGCTTACCTTCTTACCTTCGTACAGAGAATAAACACTAAGGTCTACACAGAGCTCTGCCATGTCCGGCGTAACTTGACCCTGCTTTATTTCTCTTACCTTACTTCCTACTATTTTTTTTCTCTTGTCCTTCTTTGAAGCCAGAGACTTTGTACTTTTTCTTTTCATATACACGTACTTTGGGTGCTCTCGCCCTAGAAGACAACATCGCCAAGTTTTCACTTTGTTCTTTGTTCAAACATTATCTTCTTAGTAAGAGAATCTCTTATAACCCTATTTCATATCGGAATAAACTTTTCAACCTCTGGAAAACTCATTCTTCCTCCCTGCCCTAGTTTTGAAGTATTTTCAAACTTCCAGATAGTTAAAGTACTTACTTTATTGAATATTTGTCTATTCTCACTGTAAATGAGTATGATAAGAGCAACTATGTGTTTGCCTCACCACCAGGAACAGAGTATAGACCGATGTTGACACGACGGCAGTGTCCAGTCACTGTCTGTTGAACAGATGAATAAGTGAGTGGAAGAAATGAATGATGAAGAAAATGTTGCAGAAACTATGGAAATGACTTAGCTGTTTATCAGCGAATCCATTAAATGAAGGCATCCATTACTGAGTAATGTCACATCACCATCATCAATGAGGAGTGCAATACATACATGAAAACCAAATTTAGAGCTGGTAGCCAATGTTTTAGACATGTTTTATCTTGGATTATTTTGTTATTTACTTTGGGTCTGTACACAGTTAAAATTTTTTTAAAAATAGGAAAAACTTGACTTATGACTAACAGTAGCAATGTCAGATCACTTTGAAAATGATTTAATTGCATTAGTTATGAGCTGCAACTCAGCACGTCAGGTTAAATGTATGTAAAAAAAATTTATGCATGCCTACATACATAATCAGTAGTTCTGATAAATTACCAAAGCATGAAAATTCTCACACATCACTTTTATTTGAGTGCTTGTTCAAGGTGGCATTTTTTTTTTATTTTGATGCTTGATAGGAAGATATTTTTGTTTCAGCTAGCGTTCTATATGATGTGATTAAATTATGTACACATGTTTACCTAAAATGGTATGCACTAGAAGCCAATACTATCCTTCAGGGCGGTGCCTGTGGCTCATCGAGTAGGGCACTGGCCCCATATACTGAAGGTGGCGGGTTCAAACCCGGCCTCGGCCGAACTGCAAAAACAGAAAACTAGCCGGATGTTGTGGTGGGTGCCTGTAGTCCCAGCTACTTAGGAGGCTGAGGCAAGAGAACCACCTAAGCCCAGGAGTTGGAGGTTGCTGTGAGCTGTCTGATGCCATGGCACTCTACCAAGGGCGATAAAGTGAGACTCTCTCCTCAAAACAAAAAACAAAAAACAAAAAAAACTATCCTTCAAATTTGTTCCTTTCAGAAGACCAATGCATCAGTAGAACTGTGTGATTTTGTTTCATCATTCAAATATAATGTGAGCACTGGAATGTGTTAAATACAGAGTTGAGACGTGATTTATAGATTTGTATGAAAATATACTGATAATGCCATCTCAGTATTATGCTTCCTCATCCTTGTCTTCATTTTAGACATATTTCATACTCTAAACAAAAGTAGCATATCCTAATTCAAGTTATGGGATGGCAATTTTATATTGTTATATAAAATATGGTTCCCGCCAATATCACCTGCAAACAATTTAGTTATTAATTGATTTTATTTTCAAGGCTAGTCTTAACAACATAAAACAGTACACAAGATTATGACTGATATAAGAGAAAATAAAAAATAGTGTAACACAAAACATGATATTATTATATACCCTTTATACATATTAAACAGAAAGAAGTTCATAGAGATTTGAAAAGATTAGCAAATACATTTTTGGGAAGAATCCTTAAATATTTATCTCATATTTTCTGCATTGTCTCTGGTCTGATAGGATACCAGTGTCTCATTTATCATCACACACTTATGATCCTTATTTTTCCCAAGACTTTCAGCTACCGCAACAGAAATGTATCGATAAATATGAAATGAGTTACCTTCAAAAATAATATTCACATAATCTAATTTAAAAGGACAGGAAGTTAAATCAGTTGCCAAATTTATTTCTGATTATTTCAAAGGGGTCCTAGTTCACAAGTAATAATAGGGAATATTGAGGCAGATTTCCAGGCTTTACCACATAGAAGGACTTCTAAAGTTTATGTAAATGAAAGATTTGATGAGTACTTACAGCACAAGTTATTTTTCAGAAAGAGAGATAATTAGATAAATTAAAACCCGTAATGTGTTTCAAACAGTGCTCGGCTCTTAGTAAGCATCAATAATGATAACTGAAGCTATTATGTCTTTATCTTTAAAGATGTGGTATGCATCTACATCTCCAATAGACTTATTTTTTTCTTCCTGGCAATTGTTCTGAAATAATGTTTCCTATTGCCTCAAACAGAAGAAACATGTGTTGCATTAAACTTTTTTCTGTGCCTCATATATTCCTATTTTTTAAATTTCAGCACACAACTGTTTTTGAACCTGTGTCTGACAGCCATATCTCCTGTAGGCATGTGCTAATTAATTATAGGAATAAAATGGTCAGGGTCATGTATGTGGTGAGGAATTACTTTGCCCAACCTCATGATAATAACTGCCTCTGAGTGGTGGAAGAGGAATGAATTATACATCTAAGTTTTGTGAATTCCAGTTATTAGAAATGTGGATTCATGACATATTTTTTATTGTAGTTTGATTAGCTATGATGAAAAATAAGTTAAATTAAAACTGCTTACCATTCCTTTACTGAATTTTGCTTTTCTCCTTAGTTGGTATACTTTACTTGGTACCTTATTACAGAAAACTGCAGAAGACCATAGGGCAGCGATTCTCAACTTGTGGGTCACGACCCTTTTGGGGGTTGAATTACCCTTTCACAGGGGTTGCCTAAGACCATCCCACACATCATATATTTACATTAGAAAATTTACAGTTATGAAGTAGCAACAAAAATGAATTATGGTTGGGGGTCACCACAACATGAGGAACTGTCTTCAAGGGTCATGGGATTGGGAAGGTTGAGAACCACTGCCATAGGGGTTAAGCCTGTCCATTACCTAAACTTTGTTTTAATAATATGTGATAACTAATCCTTCATAATGCATTCCCATGTATAATATATTATGCTTTCATTTTTCAGTCCTAATGTTTTTTGCCTCTTATGTACATAGTAAATTTAAATAGAATTAAGTAAATTACTACATTGTTTAAGATGTTATAAGAATATCTGTTGCAGTTTACTTAAGTCTTTTCTGTAGCACTGTTTTCCTGTGCAAAATGTTTCATTTTTAAGTACTCAAAATTTTCACTACTTTTTATCTTCATGATTCTATGTCTTAATAGAATGACTTCCCCCACTAAAATATATTCTCCAATTGTACTTTGGAAATTTTAATTTATATTTAAAATATTATATTCTGGATGCATATTTAATATGTGAATCAAGATCAACTCATTTAATAAAAAATTAATTGAAGGCAGTAGAAAGCAAAATTATTTTCCATGCTATCCTCACCCACAAACTCTTAATGTGTATATTCTAGAAACAAAATGAGGATTCGGGACTGAGGACAATAAAGGGAATAAGCAGTAGAAAAGATGTAACCAGAGTACCACACATGATGCTATTGCTGTTCAATTTGAAGAAACTACTTAACATACTTCTATGTC
>CAUYRH010001598.1:0-11891 GCA_963574655.1 Perodicticus potto
CACCTGTAGTCCCAGCTACTTGGGAGGTGGAGGCAGGAGACTCGCTTGAGCCCAGGAATTGGAGGTTGCTGTGAGCTGTGATGCCACAGCACTCTATCCAGGGTGACAGCTTGAGGCTCTGTCTCAAAAAAAAAAAAAGAAAAGAAAAGATCAATTTGACAAAGATAATCATTGAAATTTTCAGTTTTTTACTTCTTTAGTTCTCAGAAGCCAAACTTATCATGGTTAACTTTTTGTAGCATTAAAACATGTAGGTATACTTTGGAATTTCACTGTTAGACTTCTGTAATCTGGGATTTTGGAATATTCAATTCAGTAAATGTATGGTGCATGGTTTAAGGACTCGATTTCAGCCACAATTTGTCTATTTGCTGGCATATCCAAGATCTAAGCCTCTTGTGAAGTTTTTATCCAGTTGTTAATGAACTGTCTGTGGGGAACCTTCTCTTTGTAATAGAAAGTGAATTCTCTTCTTACTGTCACGATGAACTTGGGTTTGGCTAACCAGAGAGCACAGTTAACTTTTTCTTCAATGCTTGCCATCTTCAATCAGAAGAAATGAAATGACAGAATTAAAGTAAAAATTTTGTTATTCAAAATTCACAAAAATAAATGAGTATAAAACAAATTTAAATAATTACACTTTCAAATGATGTTTTTCTAAATCTGTAACACTTATACTTGTGAAGTTATTAAAGCTTAAAACTGCACTAAGATTTTTGAGATATTCTGTACTGTTAACTTACATAAAAACCTCAAATTTAGCCATAGTTATGCAAAAGGAAATAGTTGCTGGGAAATTTAGAATACCATAACTTATGCAACTTGTACCCTCTAACGGTAGAGATGATTTCCTTTTCAAAAAAATATAAATTGGGAAAATAAAGAATAAGTATCATAATTGCTTGAGTAGAAAAACAAGTACAAATGAGCAAGGGCCTCATTAACTGGTGAGTTAACTGGTCATTTTAAAATGTAACGGTTCAATGAAAGACATCCTGTGATGCTAGAAGAACTGAATTAATAATCATCATTCTGAAAAATTCACTGAAGAAAGCTTGGAAAGTGACCAAAGAGTAGAAAAATTCCATTGGAATATAAAATGTAGAAGCTGGCAGTAACATTAGATTCAGTGATTCTGAAAATTATAAACCAATAACCTAACTTTTACTGGTAGGAAAATAAATGGAAAAAATAAAATATGGTAAAAACTAGGCAACATAGGTTTTTGAAAGCCTGATGAAGGAAGGAAAGACAAAGTTTAGAAAGTCTTCCAGGTTTCCTATAACACACACCCATTAAGTGAATACAATCAACTTTACATTCTTTTATACACATACCACAAAAATTACACACAGACTTTTGTGTGTGTGTGTGTATTTAATGTGTGGCCCAAGACAACTCTTCTTTCAATGTGATGCAGAGAAGCCAAAAGGTTGGACATCCCTAAACTATACATTCATTTCTAAGTGTTATCTAATAGATACGAACTATCCAAAGGGAAATAATAAATGTTACTTTTAAGAACTGGTTCTAGGCCCAATGTTAGCTAAATATTTTCTGCCATGACATAGATGACTGCCAGACATGACGACCAAGTATCTAATAAACAAAAAAGGAAATAACAGACCCGGTCAAGGTCCCTCTCAGAGCAGCTAAAACAATCAAGAGTAAGTGCATTTACACAAATACGGACCAAAAAGCACAACTACTTCCAGAATGACCAAAGCAAAATGGGATAGGATTTATTCTAACACATGAAGGTCATAAACAGGCTAAGCATAGAATAATTACCAAATCCCAGAACGTTAGAATTAAAAACTACAAACTTCAAAGCTTTCAGGAGATTGTTTTAAGACAAAAATAAAAAATTAGTATTGTGTTATATTTCAAAAAACTTAAATGTGACTTATTATGAAAATATGACTGAAAATTCAGTTAGATTCAATAGGGTTTGAAGAAATGTATGGATGACCATTGATCAGAATCAACAGTGAATAAACTGGAGATATAAGCCTTGAAAATATACAGCAAATATATATTTTGAGTAGTTTCAGAAAATTAAATATTTAAAACCTATAAAATATGAATTATAGTAAAACATCAAGGAGCCACTGAAGAAAATAAGGTGTCAGTAATTTAGCATTGTGCCTAAATTCAATTCACTTCTGAACCATTGTGCCTAACTAGGGCCTTGCTAACTATAAATTCTCAATGATTTAATAAATTAATATATTAGACCAGGCACAGTGGCTCATGCCTGTAATCCTAGCACTCTGGGAGGCCAAGGAGGGTGGACTGCCTGAGCTCACAGGTTCAAGACCAGCCTGAGCCAGAGCGCCCCTCTAAAAATAGCTGGACATTGTGGTGGGTATCTATAGTCTCAGCTACTTGGGAGACTGAGGCAAAAGAATCACTTGAGCCCAAGAGTTTGAGGTTGCTGTGAGCTATGACGCCTTGGCATTCTACCAAGGACAGCACTCTACCAAGGGCGACAAAGTGAAACTGTCTCAAAAAAATAAAATAAAATAAAAATTAATATATTAGTGAAAGGCAAGCAAGAAATCAGTAGATGTAACCTGTAATCCCACATTAGTTAAGTTGTATTTTATTTTATTTATTTATTTATTTTTTTGAGACAGAGCCTCAAGCTGTCACCCTGGATAGAGTGCTATAGCATCACAGCTCACAGCAACCTCCAATTCCTGGGCTCAAGCAAGTCTCTTGCCTCCGCCTCCCAAGTAGCTGGGACTACAGGTGCCCGCCACAACGCCTGGCCATATTTTTTTTTTTTTTTTTTTTTTTGGTTGCAGCCATCCTTGTTGTTTGGTGGGCCTGGGCTGGATTCGAACCCACCAACTCAGGTGTACGTAGCTGGCACCTTAGCCTGTTGAGCCACAGGCATGAGCCAGTTAAGCTGTATTTTAAAAAACAATACTCTAATTCTATTGCAGGTTCTATAACTGAAAAACATAATTTAAAAGTTTGTAAAGAAGGTTGATGAGTCAAATATCTGAGTTATTCTTGACATCTCCCTCTCTCTCACCATGAGCAGGCATATGTACAAGCCTCTCAATCCTATCTTTTCTCTTCTATATGCTAAATATTTCTAAATGTCTAGTTCTTTCCATCTCCACTGCTACCATCATCTGTCACCTCAACAACATATTACAGTCTCCTAACTCATCTATATTTAGTATCTTCTCTATGCTACAGTCAGCTCCTTTAAGATACTAAATGGATCCTTCCCATCTATAACCTCAGTTCCATTGGAAATTCCCATTCACTGCCCTTTAATTCATTTTCAAAGCCTTGCATATATCACTCTGGTCTGTTTTTACTCTTAACACTTCTGACTGAATGTATGGGGGTTTTCCACACCAAGCTATCCTTCATCTCTCTGGAAACTGAGTGTCCTATAATTCAATTCAATCCTGACATTATCCAGAATTAATATCAGACTCTACAGGTTTAAGAACTCAGTTCCACCCAGACTGTCCTCACTTCAGATGCTGGTCCAAGTCCCAGTTATTACTACTACTTCTCACTGACTGGCTAATTCAAGAGTTCCCACAACCTCCTCCTCAGGTTCAACAATTTGTTAGAATGGCTTACAAAACTCAGACGGTATTCTACCTACTATTACTGGTTTATCACAAAAGGTAAAACTTAAAAACAACCAAATGCGAGAGCTGCATAAAGGAAATGGGATTGGGGAAGGGTAGGGCAGAGCTTCCATGCCCTCTCCTGGTACACTACCATTCCAGCACGTCAATGTGTTCACCAACCCCAGAAGCTCTCTGAACTCTGTTGTTTAGGGGCTCTTATACAAACCTCCTTAGTAGGCATGAGTGACTAAATCAGTGGCCATAGGTGAGGGACTCACATAGGTGAGTGACCATGGGGACTCTATGCCCATCCCTGGAGGTCAGAGAGTAGAGCTGAAAAAATTCCAAACTTCTTATTCTCCCTTGGTCTTTCTGAAGACCAGCCCCTAGAAACTATCTAGAAACTCAGCCATCAGTCATCTCACTAGCATACAAAAGATATTCACACCACACTAGCAATTCCCAGAAACCTAAGCATCTATTACCAATCACCTCACACTCTTCAACTTCACTTCGAGCAGCTCCCATTTTGTTAACTAAGCTCTAGCCTCCCTGGCTTCTCTTGGACCCCCAATACACAAGCTGTTACCCACCTGAAGAGGTGAGGACATGCTGACTCCTCTGTAGAGAGCACTCTTCTCCTCCTTACTTTTGGCTGTACCTTAAATACCAGCTGCTAAAAGAGGCATTCCCCAATCCTTCCATCTAAAGTAGAAATCCCTATTTCTTCCCCTTCATACTCTAATAACACAGTTAGCTAGAGCTATGCTACGTCCCCAGTGCAGAAGGAAAGATCCAGCTGGCTGGGGAAAACACAAAGTTTCAAATTATTATTAGCACTAATAGCACTAATAATAATTTGAAATTCCATATTTGTGTATTTGCTTTATATCTTTATCCTCTACTAGACTATTAAGTTTCATAAGGGCAAAAAGATGTCCATTTACTTGACCATTTTTGCCCAGGACCTTGCACAATACCAGGTATCTAACAGATGTTTACTTCATTGAATAAATAAAAGCATAAATAAAATGTTTATATAATTCATTTTGACAATATGGCTTGAAAGGGGTAAAGATGAGGAGTATTGAATTTAACTATTTAAATGGGTATCCCATCAAAGATAATGATAGCTTTTTCCATTACCATTACAGGTAAAATAAGAATAAAGATAGCTAATATTTACTGCAAGTTTGCCATGCTTCAGGCACTTTACATGTATTAACTCACTGATCCTTAGGAGAACCACACGAGGTAGCTTGATGGTGAAGACCTAAGGCCAGAGAAGTTAAATAACTTGCCCTAAAGAGTCATGAGAGAGCTTGAAGTTTAGAACCCAAGTAAACTGTTTCAACCATTTATGCCCTCTGGAATAAAAGGAAACAAGTTTAATGTAATAAGACACATTTAGATTACAAAAAAGGAAGCAATCTCCACCTATGAAAACAATAAATTCCTGAGGAAATTCCTTCTCTGAAGAGCTTTAAAAATTTTATCACAGCCTCTCATTTATAATGAAAGACGTTTATAAAAATGTACATGGCAGCAATGTTTGAAATAGTTAAAAATTGGAAACAATCTAAAGTTCATTAATATAGTGAATAGAGAACAAAAAGCTTCAAGTGGAAAACCAACATGGCTGAATCTCAAAAACTGTGCTGCACAAAAAAACAAGCTAGAGAAAAATGTGTATAATTTCATTTACATAAAATTTTTAAATGACCAAAACTAAACATGCTACTTAGAATACAAGTGAGAAATCCATGAAGAAAAGCAAGGGAAGGAATAAGTCAAAACTTGGGACAATGGGGAAGAAGAGGAATGCAAATAGAAAGGGACCTATAAGTGTTTGTTTGTTTGTTTTTTAATTGAGACAGTGTCTCACTTTGTCACTCTCAGTAGAGTACCATGGCATCATAGCTTACAGCAACCCCAAATTCTTGGGCTCAAGCAATTCTTTTGCCTCAGCCTCCCAAGTAGCTGTAACTACAGGCACCTGCCATAACGTATGGCTATTTTTTTTGTTTAGCGGGCCCGGGCCAGGTTTGAATCCACCAACCCTAAAGCATGTGGCCAGTGCCCTAACCATTGAGCATGGGCATCCAGCCAGGACCTACAAGTGTTTTCAAAAGAATGGGTAATGTGTTCCATGTCTTTAACTAGAGAGCAGGTATACTCTCATAATTTTTTTTTCTTTACGTTTCATAGATGTGGGGGTTTTTCATACAAATCAAGCTAGAGCTAAACTATGTCACCAATGCAGAAGGAAAGATCCAGCTGGATGGGAAAGCACAAAGAAGCAGTATCATAACTCAAATAACTGACCAGAGGAAGGCCAGGCATGGTGTTTCACACCTGCAGTCCTCCTTTGGGAGGCTGTGAAGGATGACTTGAGGCCAGGAATTTGAGACCAGCCTGAGCAAGAGAGAGACCCCACTTGTACAAAACCCAGAAAAATTGGCCAGCCACCATGGCACGAGCCTGTAGTCCCAGTTACTCAGGAGACTGAGGTAGGAGGATCACTTGAGTCCAAAAGTTTGAGGCTGCAGTAAGCTATGAGGATGCTACTGCACTGTAACTCAAGATGACACAGACACCATCTAAAAAGAAAAAAAAAAAAAGATGGAAAGGTCCAAAAAATTATAAATGCTATCTTGATACTGAACACCTGGCTTTCTTCTTGCCACATCATTAGTGCTGGGTGCCTGCCTGTACCCAATTTCCTGATTACAAACATTTACTAATTCACTTGGGCAAGGGATTATTAGAGCTACCACTGACATGCAGAAGTAAAAAGCCAGTTTTTAAAAAACTGTATACTGATGGCTACTGTCACCCAAAACCCCCCACCTCCACAGAATTTGCCATATCCTGGTAGATGAGACTAACAAGCATATTTTCAGTTTAGTTTGAAGACCCTCAAAGAAGACTTACCTGGCTATAGAAGAAGTAGTTTAATAAAGATACTAATATCTTTCATACTCTCTTACATGCCTTGCAACCCTAGTTATAACCACAAAAGATAGCTTAAGAAAAAGGGTTAGAGATCAGGTTGAATGACTGATTCCTTGACCCTCTGTTAGTAGGGTCATTTTCACCACTTATCTCTACACTAAAACTACAGAAATAACTAAATGCTGAGCACAAGCTCTGAAATCAGGCAGCCTGTGTAAAAAATCCTGGCTCTGTCATTTATTTAATATCATCATGCCTTGCTTTCATCATGTGTAAAATGGAAATAATAACAACAACATACTCTAAGGTGACTGTAATGAAAAAATGTGTTAGTGTATGTAAAGAACTTAACAAAATGCTTGATGCAGAGTAAGCACTGAATGTTGCTACTGTAATTTTTACCAGAGAGTTTCTACATTATTTAGTGATTTTATGGGCTGCTTGTATTGACCACTCTACCATTTAAAAACTACATTACAATTTAAAATCTAATCATTTAAATAAATTTGTAACTATTCTGGATTCAGCTACAGGCCAGCATACTGAAAACTGCTGACCTCATATTGTAACAATATTTCTTTGCATTTTTTTTTAGTGGTCTCTCTAGGGATAGATAACAACATACATCCTTTTCATAGTCTATGAAGAGTTACTACTGTACTACTTCATGTAAATTGTAGGAACCTTTCAATCAACCTTCCTGAACTTTATCCTATAATTAGTACACTGTATTTGCATATGCTACAAACCTCATGACATAATATTGTAATTTTTACCTTATAGTCATATGTATTTTTACAAAACAGAGAAATAAATTTTACAAAGAGATAGCCAACACAAAGAGAATAATTTTGTAAATATTTTGTGAAATTTTACAATGAATATGTTGTAAATAAACGTACATTTACCCACAATTTTCCATCTTCCCCATGTGTGGTGGTTTTGGGGGCACCCTGTATTATTTACCATCTCTGGCATTCTTCATTCCTTAGAAATGATACTACATCTGCTATCATTTCTTTTCAGCCTGAAGAACTCCCCTTAGCATTTCTTCTAGTGCAGGTCTGCTGGCAGTAAGATCTCATTTTTGTCTAAGCTGTGTTATTCCCGCTGTCCAAGTATCGACTCCTCTTCAATTTCTGCCTGTTTGTGGTCACTCTCCAGTGCCTTCACAGAGTTGTAGGTTATTTGTATTTTGTCCAGAGTTTATAATGGTTTTATGCAGAAGGATTAGTTCAGTATGAGCTACTCCCCCATTGCTGAAAGTGGCTCATATTTTAAGATGCCACAAAAGTTTTAAATATTGAAAACATTCTCAGACATGTGACCATAGGGTGAAAGATGGATTACAATGCGTAAAAAATGATATATTCATAGTTATCACTATTATTCCTTAAATTAATGTATATGGTCTATTAGATTGTAATTTAGCAACCTAAATTATTTCAGCATTCTATTTTTCCCAAACATAATGTACACACTTCACTTTCTCCTATATAAACTCAATAAAGATCATCTACCTAGAAACATAACCATGTACTTGGTTATTTCTTCTACTAGACTTTTATTTGGCTTTTGCTTTTTGTTTCTTTAATAAACAACAGAAACCAACTCCAGTTAACTTTAGCAGAAAAGAAATTTATTGTAATGAAATCAGGTCAATCACTCATCAATGGAAACCTAGAGAATCAGGTTCCAGAGGAAACCAAAGGAGGCAAGGCATGGAGAAAATCCTAAATCACATAACTAGATCCCATATCCCTTGGAATCCACTGAATACTCACTCTAGCTCCCCACCCCGTACTACTGCTTCAGTATCCATAGCTGCTGCTTCTAACTAATCTAACACCAAAAATCCCTTAAGAGTCAGTGCCTGGCCAGAACTATCTGATTGTTTCACAATCTAATTGCAAAGGATAGACACGTAAAGCCTACCTCATCATATATAGTATTCTCCCAGAAAATAAGAAAGATATGTAACTTTAAGTTATTTCTTATACGTTATCATTAATTATAAATTGGAAAGTATAAACCATTGGCAAGAGAGCAAACAGGGCAAAATTATCCACTGTAAGGATTTTGTAAAAACAACCTGTCGTGATTGAGTCTTTCTTGGCTCAATTTTCTAATTATTTTGAAGTTAAAAGTTATACCCAACTTTTTTTTTTTTTTTTGAGACAGAGTTTCACGTTTTTGTGTTGCCCTTGGTAGTCTGCCCTGGCTTCATAGCTCACAGCAACCTCAAATTCTTGGGCTCAAATAATTCTCTTGCCTCAGCCTCTCAAGTAGCTCAGACTACAGCCCCCCCCAACTAGTTATACTCAATTTTAAATCTGGTATACAAAGCTCTCTCACTTACAAAACAAATAAGAATAACTTCAGCTGGAACAGGAATTCTTGCTTTTCAAAAGTATTCATTGCTGAATTCCTTCAAATTACTGTTTCCCCATTATAATTAAAATAAAATTAGATTTATAAATCCATTTTTTCCCCCTACTTTCTGAATCAGGACACATTTATACCAGGAACATCGTTTTATTCATTCACAGATTCATGCATTTTAAAGTACCTGCCTTCACAGAATTTATGTCACTAAATTGAAATACTTAGGCACACACAATACAATTTCTCTCCTGCAACCACTAAAATCAAGGTAGTATAAAGTACCAGAGGCATCAGTATTGAACAAGAAGGAAAAACTGTGAAAGAATGAAATTTAGTGGATGTTTTGGCTAGTTATTCAACATTATAGAAAAGAAGCTACAGTAAACTGGCTGGGTACAGTGACTCATAGCTATAATCCCAGCACTCTGGGAAGATCACTTGAGGCTAGGAGTTCGAGATCATTTTTAGCAAGGAAAAAACCCTGTCTTTACAAAAAATAGAAAAATTACCCATGTGCTGCCTTTAGTACCAGCTGCTCTGGAGGCTGAGGCAAGAGAATCACTTGACCCAAGAGTTGGAGGCTGCAGTGAGCTGATGATACGGCTGCAGTGAGCTATGATGATGCCACTGCACTCTAGCCCAGGTGACAGAGGGAGACTCTGTCTCAAAAAAAGGGCAGGAGGGGAAAATGACACTAATACAAATGATTCCTGCCCCTAGAAATGCAAATTGTGTTCTGCAGAAAGCAATTGATTATTATCCAGTGGCTATTCATCAGTTTCCCAGATGTAAAATTCATTTCATCATTCCTTATTTGACTATTAACATACAGTACATAACACATTATATATATCCTATACTATATACGCTTTATACTAAATATACATATGCATGTATGGATATATACATACATACATAGTATACAGCTTACTTCATTTTATTTTTATTTCTTTGGAGGCAGAGTCTTGCTCTGTCCCCCTGGCTAGAATACAGTAGTGTCATCATAGCTCACTGCAGCCTCAATCTCCTGGGATCCAGTGATGCTCCTACCTTAGCCTCCTCCCAAGTAGCCCAACCTACAGATGCACTGCACTGAGCTAGGCTAATTTTTTCAGTTTTCAGTAAAGTCAGGTTTTTGCTCTAGCTTGGGATGGTCTCAAATGCCTGACCTTAAGCAATCCTCCTACCTTGTCATCCCAGAGTACTAGGATTTTAAGCAGGGGCCATAACACCAGACTAACTATAGACATTTATTATACAGTATAGAGACTTATGCTACTAAACATATACATAGTTATAGAGCAGTCAGTATAAAGATATGCATATGTGTATATATATGTATGTATATAGTTAGTCTTTTTGTACCTCTGGGAATAAACACCCATTAAATCTCTGCCTCTGGGGGTTTTAAACCACTCATTAAGTAAAGAATAGAATAGGACTTGTTATATTAGTCGTCTTCTATCTCCAATGGGTCCAACTATCCTTAAGCAAATAGGACTCCTTAGTCTTTGTCTGGCTGTAGTGGGTCTGGACATTGAGTAAGCAAAAAAGAGACCTTTCCTTGCTTTTCTGGTTGTGTTAAAACAGTCCTTCCAGGTTACAGATTTCTAGCAGATAACCCTCCCACCTTTTAAAAGGCCTCCAGAAGATGACCTTTGATCTCTGTCATAGCAAATCTTGCCATCTTTTGAGCTACATACATGTGCACCACACCCTGAACAGTTTTAAAAGAGGCTCTTTACCCTAACTAGGTGCTGCCCCCATTTTCCATGTCTTGTCACAGCTCATTTGTTTGCAGGTGCTCTTAACCTGTTAAATCTCTGCTATTAACTCTATTCAGCCTGGTTCTTTCCATCACCTTTTCATCTTTCAACATCTAACATGTATTACAGACATGTAGAAAATAAGAACTGTCCTAATATTTTAATGGGAGATTGTTTCAATTACTTAGGATAAAAATCCAATAAATAACTATGAATCCTAGACTGACTGCAGCATTTTAACTCCTCACTTAGTTGTACTTTACAATAAGGAACACAATTCATAAATTGTCATCAAGAGTTTTTTTCATAGGGACATAGTTAACTATTATTTTATCGTCTCAATTAGATATAGTATAGAGACAGGACAAACCAAAGTGTTTTTCCTGTACTCAACACAGCATTTTGACACCAGATGTATATAGATTTCTGCCCACACAACAGGCAATTCTCAAACATATACTGAATGCCCTATAATTTAATTCAATTCTGACATTAACTGAAGATAGGATCAGATCCCACCGGTTAGGGCAGCAGTTCTCAACCTGTGGGTCATGACCCCTTCAAAACAATAAAAATACATCCTGCATATCAGATATTTACATTACGATTCATAACAGTAGCAAAATTATGAAGGAATGAGCGTTATGAAGTAGCAACAAAAATAATTTTATGGTTGGGGGGGATCACCACAACATGAGGGACTGTATTAAAGGGTCACAGCATTAGGAAGGTTGAGAACCACTGACCAAAAGACCGCCCTACCCAACTTTTTTTTTTTTTTTTGAGACAGAGCCTCAAGCTGTCACCCTGGGTAGAGTGCCGTAGCATCACAGCTCACAGCAACCTCCAATTCCTGGGCTCAAGCGAGTCTCTTGCCTCCGCCTCCCAAATAGCTGGGACTACAGGCACCCGCCACAACGCCCGGCCATTTTTTGGTTGCAGCTGTCATTGTTGTTTGGTGGGCCCAGGCTGGATTCGAACCCATCAGCTCAGGTGTACGTAGCTGGCGCCTTAGCCTGTTGAGCCACAGGTGCCAAGCCGCCCCTACCCAACTTCTGATGCCAATTACAAGCCCTGGGTTGTGACCTATGCTTCTGACAGAATGGCTATAAATCAGGGTTCATATGACCCTTTCCGGGTTTCGAACTCAGGGAAACACTTAAGTTTATCTATTTAT
>CAUYRH010001599.1:0-27338 GCA_963574655.1 Perodicticus potto
CCAGTAAACACTTGAAAAAATTCTCATTATCCTTAATTATTAGAGAAATGCAAATTAAAACCACCCTGAGATACCATCTAACTCCAGTGAGAATGGCCTATATCACAAAATCTCAAGATTGCAGATGCTGGTGTGGATGTGGGGAGAAAGGAACTCCTTTACACTGCTGGTGGGACTGCAAACTAATAAAACCTTTTTGGAAGGAAGTATGGAGAAAGCTCAAAGAACTCAACCTAGACCTCCTGTTTGATCCTGCAATCCCATTGCTGGGCATCTATCCAGAAGAAAAAAAAAAATTATAAAGACATTTGTACAAGGCTGTTTGTCGCTGCCCGATTTAGTGTGTGGAAACAGCCTAAATGTCCTTCAACCCAGGAGTGGATTGGTAGGCTGTGGTATATGTATATGATGGAATATTACTCAGCCGTCAAAAATAATGGAGACCTTGCTGCATTTGTAGTAACTTGGATGGAGGTGGAACATATTATTTTTAGTGAAACATCACAGGAATGGAGAAGCAAGAATCCTATGTATTCAACTTTGATTTGAGGACAATTAATGACAATGAATGACACAGTGGGGTATGGGGGAAGGAAGAGCAGACAGAAAAGGAGGGAGGGGGCGAAGGAAAGAAAACCAAAAAAAAAAAGAAAATAGTGTCTAACTTTCATATATATTGGATTCAATTCTGACTAAAGTATATTACTTAAATATTAATTTTGTAATTCAACTTGTCAATATGTTGTTTAGGATATTGCATCCTCATCTATAAGTGACATGTTTGTAATTTCTCTTTATAACAATATATTTTCTCCAATTTCAATATCAGGTGTATCCAGGTCAAGTAGAATGATATTGAAATATTTCTTTTATTGTTTATAAGATTTCTGAAATTGCTTGTTTTGTAAAATCATTGTGGTCTATGAGTTTATGACTGTTTGAACTTTGTTATTTAATTCAATTCATTGCTTAATTACTGTTTTCCTATGAATGATTATACTGTGGTTAATATGTTAGCATAGCATTATTCCCAGATAGTTTTTTGTTTGTTGGGAGGGTGGGCTTTGGGGGGGCAGAGTTAATACTTTACATGAAATATCTTATCTTATAACAGTGAAATTGCTTTCTCTTTTGTCTTGTGATTTTTTTTGAGGTGAAATTTAAGTTTTTGTGTAAGTAGTACTATTATACCTATCTTGAGTGTCTTGCTTGTACTGTATCACATCATACCTTTGTTTAATTCTTAATAAACTCTTCACTTGTTAAAAAAAAAATGCACATGTTTAAAGTGTGCAATTCGATACATTTTGACATGTCATACACCCGTGAAACCATCGTCAAACTAGAGACCATGGCCATTGCCCCCAAAGGTTTCCCTCGGCCCCTTTGTGTGTTTTCCTCTCACCCTGTCCACCCCCACCACCCCCAGGCAACCACTGATAGAGTTTCTGTTACTATTTATTCATTCCCATTTCCTAGAATCTTATGTAAGTTGAATCATTTTACAGAAATGGAATCATACTCATGTCTGGCTTCTATCACTCAGCATGATTGTTTTGATATTCATCCATATTGTAATGTATAACAATAGTTCATATATTACTTTTTATGGGTGATTAGTGTTCCATTGTAAGATATGCCAATGTTTCTTTATCCACTCACCTGGTGATAGGCATTTGGCTACTAAAAGATAAAGCTGCTATGAACTTTAAAAAAAAATACTGTAGACTGGGTAGCTTTTAAACATCAGAAATTTATTTCTCATAATTATAATGGTTGAGAATTCCAAGATCAAGTTTTTGGCCAATCTGATGTGCACTGAGGGCCCCCTTTCTCAGAGATGAGCCACGCTCTGTCCTTACGGGATAAAATGGAGCAGCTCCTGAGAAACTAAGCACTTCCCAGCAGAATCCATCTCCTAAGACTATCCCAGCGGGTTTGGATAAAAGAATTTGTGTGAGAGGAGATAACAGATGATAGTGCATATGCACTAATATTATTTGAATCCGATTTTATAGAAAATAATTAGCTTAGAAATGTTATTACCTTACCCAATAATAAACAGCAAGATTGCTAAAGTGTAGCTTTGGCCTGGAAGACTTATTGCAGAGCGCACATTCTTCACCAATATAATAAATGACATCCTCACTTTCATTGCACCCACTGCACCATAAGAAAAGGGATTCATAAATGAAAATGCCCTAAGTTTCTAACAAACATTCTGATTGCCACTCAAATTATGTTTCTCCATCATATGTTCTGGGAGAAAATTCCTTGCGTTCCAGATAATTAGAGATTAATATTTTGACATAAATGTCTGTATTGTGGTCACTTCTCTATCAATTGATAATTTCCATCATTTTAGAAACTTTTCTTACAAAGGTATAGTTCTGCTTTTCTATTTTCAAATCTATTGCCACCACTATTATTCTTTTTTTTTTCCCTGTGATTCAAAATTTAATCCCCCAAGTGAATTTTCAGTCATAGTATTCAGATCTGTAAAAGAATGAAGTTGAAAATAACTATGGCAGGGTTGGCAAAGAAATAAAAATATTTTATTGAACAATTAGAATTTCCCAGTTCTGAGGTAAAAATCTTAGATCACATTTTGTATTTTATCTTCATGATGCAACATTAACAGTTAAGTGATTCACTCAAGACAATACAATTAAGAAGCAATGGGGCTGGATTTGAACTCCAAGGTGTCTGAAATCAGAGCTGATACTACCACAGGGTGATGTTTTTCTCTAAGCGTCTATTGTAACCCCAGGCCACAGTCTTTTTTTTTTTTTGAGACAGAGTCTCGAGCTGTCACTCTGGGTAGAGTGCTGTGGCATCACAGCTCACAGCAACCTAAAACTCTTGGGTGTAAGTGATTCTCTCTTGCCTCAGCCTCCCAAGTAGCTGGGTCAACAGGTGCCTGCCACAATACCTGGCTATTTTTTGATTGCAGTTGTCATTGTTGTTTAGCAGGTCCAGGCCGGTTCGAACCTGCCAGGGCCCTACGCACTGAGCATTGGGCACAACCCCACAGTCTTTTTTGATTTGCTTAATGAGTGCTGCTCCACTGAACTTACTTATCTTCCAATTAATTTCTAGAATTTGTGTAATGTCACAAGCCAAAGCCCAGACTTTAGCTAACTGTACCTAGGAATTGACATTCTAGGTAATCTGTACAAGCAGCCTGTCAAGAAGCGGTCAGTCTCACACAGTAGGCACTTAGAAGCCTTAGCCAGTTCTGCTTGAAGGATATACCTGGTGTTGGCATGGTGACTATTGTTCTTTTTTGCCAGCAGGGCCATGTTTATGAAGCTGTGCCTCCTAATAGACAAATGTTGTCTTCCTGCTCTGTTACCCTCTGGAACTCACATTGTTGCTGCTATGACTAGTTCTAGCCACTGTGAGATTCAAAATCATTCCAATAAATTCACATTTTAAGTTAGCTCAAGTTGCTTTCTGTTTCCTGTAATCAATACTCCCAAAGTGATGGAGCATGCTCGCCCTCAACAGCAACTCTGAGTGTTACAACAATGATGCGTCTCATTTTAAGGGCCTGATTTATGGTGTTATAAAGAGGATAAATGCAGTCTGTAATGGATATCTTCCAGGCTTCTGGCTAGGTGCCCAAGCTACACAAAGCAGGCTTGATGAAACAGAAGAGAGAGAAGATAATGTGTCTAGATTGCTTGCTGAATTCTTATTTATTTAAATATTTGTAAGAGTTCATAGTGAGAGTGAAAATATATTTTTACACGTATTATAGCAATTTTGGGGTATTACGTAGCTTCGGTCCCATAGGGCTTAAGGAGGCTTTATCACTTCAGCTAAATGAGAAATATCAGCAAATATTCTAGAGTAGACTTTTGCTGAGAATAGCAAAAGTCTATTCTATTCTAGAATAGAATAGACTTTTGCTAACAACTAGGCTATTAAATTTAATACATCTGGTTTGTTTTTCATTAGTATTTATAAAATATCTACATTTCTAGACAGCTTCAGGATTAACTACTAATTTATAGTTACGTAAAATTGTTTAAGAGAAAATCTGATCTAAAGCCTTTAAAACTATGTCTGTCAAATCTTCTAGATTGTAAGATCTTTGAAAACAAAGCAGCCATCTCATTCACCACTGCAATTCAGCTCTGAAGTGTAATTGATGTTCACTAATATGTTACTAAACGGACTGTAGAGGAGCTTGAATCGTAGGGTTTTATTTAGTCTGTCATCATAATATATATTATTGGGTTCATAAATACATGGCAAAACCATGCATTGTTCCAGTATTAACAAAATTACTTTTATCCTAAGTGAAGTTCTACAATATTAGAAAACAAATTTAAAATATTTAAAAAAATTGAAAATTAAAAAAAATGAAAAAGAAGTTATCTACCTACAACCATGTTTGCTTTTCTATAGCTTATCATCATTATTACAGCCATATTAATAATATAAAAATGTAAATGTGATTGATATCTCCTTAATTAAAAGGCTCTAATAATTTATCATTTTTCTAAAATAAAGAAGTCAGTTGCATGGCTAATAAAAGCCATGCTTCTAACCAAATCTTCTCTTGAAGCCTCTCCTCATTACGCTTTTGACACTTCCCTGCACAGCAGTCCCACAGCCCTCTGAGAAATCTCAGCGAACCTCTCTGCTGGGCCCCTTTGCACATGTTGATAGGAACTTCTCACTCTCTCTAGAAAGGAAACTCCTATTTTTCTTCCAGATTTCAGTGCAAACATTGTTTTCTCATAATTATGTATGTACATATACAGTTATGACATGTAAATTTTCCTCACGATACTTGTAACAATTGGGAATTATATAGAACTTGTATAATTATTAGTTGATGTGTTTTTTACTAGAATTTAGGTACCATAAATTCAGAGAACATGTCCATTTTTGCTCATCATTGTATTATATCTAGATCTAGAGTAACACTTTGTATACACAACTGTTGCCTGAAAATATCATCGAATGAAGAATCCGCCCACATATTTCAATTTAATCAAACATCCAAATAGACATCCTGAAAGGTAAATTTGCTGACGTATTTGAACAAAAAATAAAAACAGATCAACTACCTGATTCTATTACTGTCCCGTGCCTAGCTCCACAGTATACATTTTATAGACAAGTTTTTTTCTTTATTTCTGAAAAATATATCTTAAAATAGATGAACTGTTAGTAGCTCTTTTAATGAGAACAACTTACTAAGTCTTGTGACTTTTTCTCCCCATAAATACATGATCAGTAATAATCACTTTTAGGGGTTATTCTGGTCAGTACAAATTTAGTGTCAGTTAATCAAGCCTTGATCTGTGATTAGAACTCTAATCTTCTGTACTCTTCTTTTCAAGATTCTTCAAAATCTTCAAATGTAACAAATGATGACTACTGGACTCAGCCATGAAAAGAAGACAAACACCATCAGGCAATGTTGCTATTGTTCTGTGGATTGTGCAAAAAGCTGTGGGTCAAAAAGGAATTCCAGGGTGGCGCCTGCGACTCATTGAGTAGGGTGCCAGCCCCATATACCGAAGGTGGCGGGTTCAAACCCTGCTTTGGCTGAACTGCAAAAAACAGAAAAATAGCCAGGCGTTGTGGTGGGCGCCTGTAGTCTCAGCTACTCGGGAGGCTGAGGCAAGAGAATCACCTAAGCCCAGGGGACAGAGGTTGCTGTGAAATGTACTCTAACCAGGGTGATAAAGTGAGACTCTGTCTCTACAAAAAAAAAAAAAAAAAAAGGAATTCCAATCAACGTATTTGGGAGTCAAATTAGACTTAGAAAACATACATACCTATGGAATAGTATTAAAAAGTAGCAAAATAAAAATACTTTTTTCTCTAAGTTTTGGAAGGGGAAAGTTGTACTCCAGTGTATCTGGTTTGTACTCTTTTAAAGAATAATGTCAGAAAAGACAAGGCTAATCAATCATTTCAGAATAAAGGAGCCTGAAGAGGTAACAACTAAATGTGTGATTTTAGATTAGAGCCTGGGCTTAAGAATAAAGCAGAAAGGACATTACCCAGAAGTTGATAAAATGTGGATATGGAGTAAGAATTAGAATATAGGATCAGATTGATGGTAAATTTCCTCATTGTAGTCATCATAGTGTGTCAGGCAAGAAAATATCCTTTCCAAGTAGTAATGAGCATTTAAGTATGAAAGAGAAAGGGGATATGATATCTCCAAATTTTAATATTTATCTATATTAATGGAGAGAGAGATGAAAATGAAGACAGAATAGAGATGGAAGGAGAATAAGAAGGGGTTAGGGGATAAGAAGGAGAAAGTGAAGAAGGCAAAACATGAACAGTTATTGAATCTGGGTTGATTATATTATGGTATAATTCTTGAAAACTTTCTAAGAATCTAAAATTATATATAACCAGTAGGTTGTAAAACTGCATAGCAGAGTATCAGTCCTATAATGAGTGTAACAGTGAAAGCTCTCCATAAGTGAGTGTGTAACAGTGAAAGCTCTCCATCAGTAGGATTGTCGTGCATCTTCTACTTATTGTCTGTTATTTTCATTAAAAAGAAATCTAAGTCACTGAATTATACTTCTTCTTCATCAAGTTTGTCTATCAATCTCAAAGCCCTATGAAATATTAACCTATAAAGTTAAGACCATGATTATTTGTGCTTGTGCTTTTCTGTGTTTGAGCATTTAAGACTTTATTGTATTAATAAACAATAACTATATAAAATCTCAGAATATACAAGAACATGCACTGGAGGAAAAACTCTCTATCCAGGGGCCCTCAAACTACGGTCCGCGGGCCACATACGGCAGTGTGAATTGTATTTGTTCCCGTTTCGATTTTACTTCAAAATAAGATATGTGCAGTGTGCATAGGAATTTGATAGTTTTTTTAAAACTATAGTTCAGCCCTCCAACAGTTTGAGGGTCAGTGAATTGGCCTCCTGTTTAAAAAGTTTGAGGACACCTTGAATAAATGGTGCTGGAAGAACTGGATATCCACATGAAAAAACTGAAACGGGACCTGCACCTCTCTCCACCCACAAAAATGGATTTGAGATGGATAAAGGACTTAAATTTAAGGCATGAAATGATAAAAATCCTCAAAGAAAGCATAGGAAAACACTGGAAGATATCGGCCTGGAGAAAGACTTTATAAAGAAGACTGCCATAGTGACTGCAATAACCAACCAAAACAAACAAATAGGACTTAATTAAACTGACAAGATTTGTACAGCTGAGGAGACCACAACCAAAGCAAATAGACAACCTACACTTTGGGAAAGGATATTTGCATGTTTTGAATCAGACAAAAGCTTAATAACTATGGTTTGTAGGGAATTTAAATTAATCCACAAGAAAAAGCCAATAATCCCATATATCAATGGGGAAGAGAGATGAACAGATCCTTCTCTCAAGAATACAGACGAATGGCTAGCAAACATATGAAAAAATTCTCATCATCCTTAATTATCAGAGAAATGCAAATCAAAACCACCCTGAGATATCATCTAACCCCAATGAGAATGGCCCTCATCATAAAATCTAAAAACTGCAGATGCTGGCGCAGATGTGGAGAGAAAGGAACACTTTTACACTGCTGGTGGGACTGCAAATTAATACAACCTTTTTGGAAGGAAGAATGGAGAAACCTCAAAGAACTCAACCTAGACCTCCCATTTGATCTTACCATGCCAGTATTGGGCATCTACCCAGAAGGCAAAAAACCCTTTTATCATAAAGGCACTTGCACTAGATGGTTTATTGCAGCTCAATTTACAATCGCCAAAATGTGGAAACAGCCTAAATGCCCCCCATCCCGGAAATAGATTAACAAGCTGTGGTACGTGTATACCATGGAATACTATTCAGCCATTAAAAAAAATGGAGACTTCATAGCATTTATATTAACCTGGATGGAGGTGGAATACATTATTCTTAGTAAAGCATCACAAAAATGGAGAAGCATGAATCCTATGTCTTCAGTCTCGGTTTGACAACAATTAATGACAATTAACGACACGGTGGGAGAGAGGAAAAGGGAGAGCAGTGAGAGAGAAGGAGGCAAAGGGTGGGGTCTCAGTGTGTGACACATTTTGTACCCTCAATGAATCTTCAACGATAAAAAAAGCTAATAATATAAAACATTCCTATTAAAGAAGGATTTCTAGATTATAAGTAACAAGTATCATGATATACTATTTAAAATAATGTAATTATTTAAAACTTATTATTTAATTATTATAAAAACAATATAATTTTATTGCGAGTAGTTTCAAAGCACATAAAAGAATACTAACAGTGATTTTCTGGTCTGACTTCAAGACTTTATAGAATTTCCTATAGACTGCCCAGGTAATTCAAACAAACCTAATAGTCTATGTTAAGTTTATTAACATATATAAGCACAGGCAAACCAAACAGCAATTTTTGGCCCCGATAAACAAAACAATATTGATATGGAGTAAATAATTACTTGTTCTTAACTACTTGTCTTAGAATAATAATTCTTACAATTTGTGGGAATCTATCTTTATGAAGGATTTATCAATATACATGATATATTTTTCCATGGCTTGACTATTTGTATTCCTTTCATTTTTTTTCTGCTTTGCTTTTCATAATAAATTTGAGAGTGGAGGTGTTTTTGAAATATACATTCTGGAGTATTTGAACCCTACCACTGGGATCTGCTTTCTTCTGTTGTTCTTTATGTCAAGGATAATTTTCTACTTTTCTTCTGCCCCAAGGTTATTTCGTTCAAAGTTATCTTTCAACTTTTCTTTCTTACAGTAGCATGACTTATTAATGCCTGAAATATTTCTTGGAAACATTATAAATTACTGAATGGCTTTCACATATTGTGCATTGTAAATAAAACTTAATTAGACCTTTAACCGTGAAATTTAGTGCCTTCTTTTTTCCAAGACAGCTGATAGAATGAAACATGGTAATATAATTTAGGACAAAAATTTTTATGAAATGAGTGATGATTACTGTTCTTTTAAATATTAGCTCTCAAGCTACAACATAGAATATCTTTTTTGATGTATAGCAATTGTATCCAGGTAAAGTAAATATGTAACTAGTATCTTAAGTAGTTTTATTATCAAGAAATGTTTTAATAATAAATTTTTTCTTATATAATGTTTCTATAAATTTTTCAGGATAATCAAATGTAAGGATAAATGATTTGGCTCAAAGCGTGCATAGCAGATACTAAAATGCCAGTCTTGCTTAACCCAATAAAGGGGACTTTATGAAAAACCTGAAACCATCATCATATTTAATGTTGAATAACAAAATGTTTCCTTTCTAAAATCAAGCCCATTGTTATTTGACATCATACTAAACCTTTTAGATAGTGAAATATAGCAAGAAAAGGAAATAAAAGTGTTATAAATTGGACTTGAAGAAGTGAAATGACCCCTTTTCACCAAAAAAGTATTTTATCAGATATAAATAAAATGGGAACCAAAAAAAAAAAAACCTACATAAGATTAACTACACAAACAAGCTTTTAAAAAGATATAATTGATACACTTTTAGCCAGACTAAGTGAAAACAGACAGACCACATAAATAAATAAAATCATATATGAAAAGGAGACATTACAACTGATACTGTAGAAAAGCAAAATATCAATACCGACTACTGTGAGCACTTCTATGCCCATAAATTGGAAAACTTAGAAGGAATAGATAAAATTCCGAACACATACAACCTACCACAACGGAACCAGGAATAGATGCCAAACTCTGTGTAAACCAATAATAAGAAATAATAAAATTCCTGTCATCAAAAACAATCCCAGGACCTAATAGCTTCACTGCAGAATTCTACCAAGCATCCATTGAAGAACTAATTCTAATACAGCTGAAACTGCTCCAAAAATCAAGGAGGTGGAAACACTCCCAAACTCAACCTGCAAGGCTTTTAATCACACTGATACAAAAACTAGACAAAGACACAAAAACAAAATCTCTGATGAACATAGATATTAAAATTTTCAACAACATGCTAGCAAACTGGATTCAATAACACATTAAAAAGATTATTCACATGATCAAGAAGGATTCATCTCAGAGATGCAAGAATGTTTCAACATATGCAAATCAATCAATGTGATACATCATATTAACAGGACAAAGGACAAAAATGATATGATCCTCTTAACTGATGCTGAAAAATACTTTTTTTTGATTTAACACCACTTTATTAATAAAATCTCTCCAAAAATTGATTATAGATGTAACTTACCTCAACAAAATAAAACACACATATAACAAACATATAGCTAGTATCATACTGAATGGGGGCAAGCTGAAAGACTTTCATCAAGATCTGGAACAAGACAGCATGCCAATTTTTACTCCTGTTATTCAACATCCTACAGAAAGTTCTAGGTAAGTAATCAGATAGGAGAGAAAAGAAAAAGGCATCCAAATTGGAAAGTAAGAAATCCGATTGTCTTTGTTTGAAGATGATATGATCTTATAAATAAAGAAATTTAAAGACTCAGTAAGTTGCAGGATGCAAAATCAACTTACAAAAATCAGTGAGTGCCATGTCTATATGCCAAAAGTAAACAATCTGGAAATGAAACCAAGTCGATTACAACAAATCCCTTCTGTTAAAAAGATGCCCATAATTTGTGATTACTTATGTGAATATGGATTTGCTTTCCCTGCATCATCCTTTATGGATATCATCTTATATACTGAAGTATATTGTTTATGATGATAAACTCAAATCACAGAAAAGTGAATGCAGCTTAGTGTTGACTTTGATGAGAATCATCAGTGTTTCATATACTTTACCATAAATAGGTAGTGAGCTTCTGTGGGGGACTGGTGTGGTAGCCTACTGAAGACTCTTTTTGTTACTAACTAGAAGCTAATGTTCTGAGATATGGAGATGTTCTCGCGTATTTGTAACCAGAGCTAATTAAGGGTCTTTTTCTTTCACAGTCACGGGGCTCTTAATCGACTCCTTACTACCATACCTATTAACCCATTTAAAGTAGAATTTTTGCTGTCCATTCCTGGAAGTGTAAGAGTATAAAGTTAAGAGTTTCTCTAGGTAAAGAAAATTATCCATAATGCATAAATATAAAAAAAAAAAGACAATTGACAACTACTTCAGGAGGACTAACATTGGTATGATAGATAAAAATCAAAGAAAGGCAATAACCAAAAACCCACATTTTCTTTTAAGATTTTCATTTAACAACAGAAGGATTAGAGTTTCCAATATAAAGTGGGTACTGAATCACACTATAATTTATGAAATAGAACAATAAAATTTTATGAAATTAAAAATTAACATATTAGAGACAAATTATTACTAATAATTTCCAGAAAGTGGAAGACATTAGTTTCTCATAAAAGATACCTAATTAGAATGGCTTTGGAAATTTCAATAGCACGTTAAGGAATAAAACAATACAGATAATTTCTTTCTCCCTTCCCACATACACACACACTTTAGTTTGGTTCCATTATGGAATAGACAATTACTATAAAATGAAAATTAAGTCATATAAATGAAACAGAATTTGTGTGTGTGTGTGTGTGTATGTGTGTGAGAGAGAGAAATAGCATTGTAACTACCTTATTTTATATAATAACATTTGTTGTGGTAGTATTATTTGCATTTGTAAATCATTCAAAGTCAGATCATGTATTGCTTTGGAATTTTAATTAAATGAGTTAATGAAAGTGGTATTCTTTAAGCCATTTTGTTTTTCTAATTCAAAGCAAAATAGATCACTTTTAGGAAGGCTCATCCTGACGTAATGTTATGATGTGTTTCCTAAAATAATAAAAAATGTAAACTTAATTACTAGAACATGAGCAATAATAGTTCCACATCTGAGTCAATACAATCAGGTTTAATCACAGTTTTTTAAGACCTAGGGTAATGATGTGCCGTATCTTTGAGATCTATCACATAAAATAATGGGTAAGGCAAAAATAATGCAAGTTTATGGCATATTTATTATATGCATGGCCCTGACATAAACATTTTAATAAGCAATTTCCTATCAAATCCACAACAGTACTATAATGTAGGTAATAATAAGCAATTTTTAATATTAATATTGGGAAAATTGAAAAAACTACAAACCTATTTCTCTAAGATGATTGTTAGTATAAAATGCTAAAAGTATTTTGATGTACAACTCTATCTACAGAGTTCCAGGTCTAAGGCTAGATTGAAGTAGCATTTGGAAAGCAAATTTTAAGTCAATGTTATTAGGATAAATATAACTGGTTAAAAATAAAATGAGATATTTTGTGAGGCAGTAAGCTAAAAATGCTAAGGTAGTAGCTGCGTGTCATTTTTAAAAAACTAAGAAAGTGTGTAAACCTATTGTTATATCAAGTAGGGCAATAGAATAAATAATCTTTAGAACATCTTCAAATATACAAATTTATGTTAGCATTTTATTTGAATGAGTAGGCGATGGCATATTTGGCCCTATCAGTAATTTCACTGGGGAGGTGAAGTTTCTTACAATGAGATTTAACAGGTCCTTTGAGAATCTGAAAGTACCCAGTACTGTAGAAGTTATCTTAACAATTGCCAAAACTGGTATTTGAACCCAAGATTTCTCAGGTTGTTATAATTTTATTGATACTTTTGCCCACATAAGTTGTGAGGGCTTTGTGTAATTAAGGGCAAGAAATTAATAGTCTTAGTCAAGTCTTAATTGACCAAACCCTAGTTTAATAAAAGAAAAACAAATCTGTACTTCAAAAACAGAAGTTTCATTTTCTGGCTACTCTACATGTTTTCTAACAGGAACAAATAGCATGAATCATCAGCCTAATTGTAGTAATGTCAAGGCTTGGTTTTTCCTTACAGCAACATTTATTTTCTGTGCCTAATTACATCTCTAGTAATTACAGAGATTTGGCAATGTTGCTTATATAACCATTGACCATAAATTATAGTTAGACCCAACAGCTTTGGAAACTGATGGCAGAGAAGCTGACATTTTTAATTTACTGGTCCTGTTGTCATTAGCGTAAAGTAGGTGGTGAGGTGAAAAGAGTGTCAGGGCTAAATCCTTCACATGTTAAAATTCTGCCTGCAACCACAGGGGACAATTACCCTTCATGAAAGATTACTCAGACAGTCTTTTAACAAGAGTGGCACCTGCTAGTGCACATGCTTCAAACTCCTCCGTGTTTGTAATCTTTAGCTATAGCCCCTGGTTTTACTTCTGTAGGGGGCAGATTAGCTGAGTTTATAATCACAACACACAATTATTTAGTACAATAGAGTTCTAAATCAGTTATTTTGAATTTCTGGGTTTAAGCAGAATGACTTTCTCTAAATATTTGCTTTTCATTGTAATATACTATTTGCAATAATTTTATGTGTTTTTTCTTCTTAGAACACTAGTTGGTTTAAGTTTGAATATACATCCTTATGTTCAATTTGTAAAGTTGAATGACATTATTAAAATGCAAAAATATCACAGTCTGGGTTTATTTATTGTATCCTACATTGTATTACCACACTTGAGGTACAATTGTGCATTGTTCTCTTGATTAGATGCTCTCTCTTCCTGAATTAATGTGTGTGTGTGAGTGTGTGCAAATACAGTGCTATCTATTCCAAATACAGTATGCAAATACAGTGCTATCTATTCCAAATACGGTAGGCAAATACAGTGCTGTCTATTCCAAATACGTGTACACTATATCTTTTTACAAATCGATTCCTTTCATTTCTAGTAATCATGACCAAAGGATATTTTTATTATTTTTTAACAGTGAATATTTGTGTGCATGCACTTTATGCTTATAATAATTAGTATAGTTATATTTTAATTAAAATACATTTTCATTGCCAAATATAAAATTCTTATATAAGGCATATATAAATGTTCTAAAGTCTTCATTGTCATTCCAACAATGTTCACAGCACCTTCACCAGTAGTGAAAACGTGCAGTTTTGCTTTCCTTGAACACTTTGAGGCTGCTGCAGAATTATTATATTAATTTCAATATTGTTGTGTCACAGGGCCTGGGTGCAGGGCTGTGGGGGAGGGGGAGAGAGAGGTAGAGAGGGCAGAGGGGTGGCTAGTCAGTGGAACGGTCAACATGTACAAATTTATCCATCAAAGCTGCTGTCTTACATGAAAGCAATTCGTGGCACCCTCAAATAGTTTCCCTTAGTAACTTCAAAGATGACAGATCACCATAACAGACGCAATAATATTGACAAACATTGAAATATTGTGAGAATCACCAAAATGTGATGTGCAAGCGTGAAGTGAGCATAGGCTGATGGTAAAATAGTCCCAACAGACTTGCGTGCTGCAAGGCTGACACAATCTTCACTTTATGGAACAAAAAATCATTATCTATAAAACACAACAAAGTAAAACACAATAAAATGAGATGTGCCTAGATATGTACACCTTACTTGAATTAAAAATGTCAAAATGACATTTTTGTGATATCAAAAATGAAACAAAGATTCAATGATTCAGATTTTCTATGCTAGCAGCAATCAAATCTGATCCCTCTCTGGGTAGTTAATTGGAAAAATATCAATTAACTAAATAAGATGGAAGTAACAATGGGATTTAGTTACTTATATGTGGAGAACAATTCAAATTAATTTTGAGTTGTACATTGTGAATAAAGTTTTTATTTATTCTAATGATTTTTTATATATGCAAGAGATAATCTATTTTCCTGACAGTTTATTATATCTGGTGTAGTACTTTATATGCATTTCATTATCTAAATTTTTATTTATTTATTTATTTATTTATTTATTTATTTATTTATTTTTAATTTTATTTTTTGAGACAGAGTTTCACTTTGTCACACTTGGTAGAATGCTGTGGCATCATAGCTTACAGCAACTTCAAACTCTTGGCCTTAAGCAATTCTCTTGCTTGAGCCTCCTGAGTACCTGGGACTATAGGTGCCTGCCACAACACCCAGTTATTTTTAGAGACAAGCTCTTACGTTGGCTCAGTCTGGTCTTGAACCCATGAGCTCAGGCAATCCACCCGCCTTGGCCTCCCAAGTGCTAGAATTACAGGCGTGAGCCATTGCACCCAGCCATAATCTAAATTTTTAAACAGAATATCATATAGATCAATGTTAACCTTTGTGATGCATATTAATAGATGATTTAAAATATGTGAATTGATAGATTAACTTTAAATTGTTGACATACTTGAAAAATATTCAGAACACACGTTACATTGCAATCATTCTGTTTTCTTATTGCTCCCACACATGATTACCTGGGACATGTTCAGGTTTTGGAAGCTTATCAAAGTGAATTATATGGCAAGTGTGCATGCAGCCTTCTCCAAACACTTTGTTTCATCTAATTGTAAGCCATTAGTTTTGGAGTTTTCTTACTATCTATGAAAAAATTTCCTTCCACCCTTTTTCCCTCTCTCTCTTTCTTGATGAGTTCTGTTGGCCAAGCTAGAGCACAGTGGCACCCACCATATATCAGAGCAATTTCAAACTCCTAGGTCCAAGCCCATCCTCCTGGCTTAGTCTTTTGTGTAGGTAGAACTGCAGGCATATGCCACCATGTTCAGCTAATTTTTTAAAGATTGTGTGGACACAGCATCTTGCTATAGTGCAGGAATGAACAACTGTGCCTGGCCTACATTTTCTTATTCTCAGTTTTTGGATTTCTTATGACATCTCATTAGTAACATGTTTCTCCTGTTCAACATATAAAAATTTACATTTAAACCATACTTTCAGTTAGATGAAAGTGTTATATATCCACCCACGCAGTGTGGGCACTACTTTGTACAATATTTTTCTTGAGGTAAATTCATAATTATTTACCATTGTTAGCACATAAACTCTGATTTATACATTCTCTCTCCTAGAAACTTTGACACCATATTTTCTAATTATATGTATTGATTATATAGTCAATACTATATTTCTACATGGAAAAATAAAACAAGAGAATACTATATTCCACAATTGTCTTAGGCTTGGTTGATTCACTAATATAAGCTAAAATTCACGAATTCATTCTTAACTTTCACGGTTTTGTTAAACTATAGATTGATCAATATATGCTTTTATATAGGTGGCCATTTACAGAAAGACAGAGGTCAAAGAAGACATTTGATGGAGCCTTTTATTTTACCAAAACTCTCAACTTCTTTGCTTGGTCTTAAACTCAGGGAACCTTTTATACATGAGTTTTGTAATATATCCAGAAGAGGGTGCCTTGCCATTAAACGTCCATATACTAACTCGGTATTCCCATCAACACATAGTTTAGGCTACCTAAACTGATGGCTTTATGTTTTGAGGTTTGCTTATTCACATCTGAGATGAGAAGTCATGTAAAGTATTTGATTTCTTTTCAAGGCCATATAATGGAGTTTAGTTAAAGCAAAATAAAGAATCATCTGAGCAATTTTAGTGTAAAAGGAATTCATTAAAATTGTATTGAGTCACCTTAAGGCTTATAAAAGAGGCATAGCAACAAGGAAAGAACCTAGATTCACTCTCAGAATTGTCCATATGGTAATTTGCTGTGCCTATCTAAGAGTCTAATTACTGCTATTGAACCTCTTGGAGATATCAATCAGAATGTTGTAACTAGTATTCTCGACATCACTGCTGTTGGAGTCTATCTTGTTGCACCAAACACCATCCACAGTGATATTATATGCATTTCTCATTTCTTAATTTTGTAGTCATGTATGGTAGTCTAATTACTATTTGGACCCTAGTCAAATTCTTATATGTTAATATCAAGGAGGGCTTAAGAAATGAATATTCCATTTTTTTTTTATAATTTTAGTGCAAACAACCAAGTCTCCCATCAATACTCAAAATGAAGGAAGTTCTCAAATAGTAATAGCTTTGGATGTTGGCAAAATAGGTGGAATTTTATACGTTTACTATAGGGTATAGAATAAAACGCTAGAACATTCCAGGTAGGAATATCCTACGTTATCCCTTTGATAACAGCTGCCAAGGAGCACAGCCTCATTCAAGTAGGATTTTGATACAAGTGGAAAATTAACTTTTATTTTGTTAGGTCACTGTGATTTTGATCATTTTTATTGCAGCTTTTGTTACTGTAGCATAGTTTAGCACATACCGATTAATGAAGCATTGAATACATTATAACCAAACTGTATAGCATGTGAGAATAGTTGAGTAGTTAGGTAACAAGACTACACATATAGCAGACTGAATAGCCTGTGTTCCATGTTAAACAGTGGCAAAATATTTGTTGCCTACCATACTTTAGACAGTAGATCATGTGCCTCTTTAGCTTACAGCCTAAAATTGGAAGGGAATAGTTCCTCAAAACAAGTTTCATGGAACACAAGTCTAACAAAATATGCAAATAGGAGATGATAGAGATTGTGTTAATGATTTGATTATTTGCCAAGCTCTGTATTACACATCTCCCTCCTATAGATTAACAATACTTACTAATATACATACTAATTAAAAGCTCTAAAAACTTCACTATCACAAAATGCAAAATAGATTTTTAACCAAGCACATGGCCAACATTAAAAATATAATATAAACTGATGTTTTCATTAAACCATCCTCTGCAATATTTTAGAAAAACCTGCGTCCAAGAGAAAGTTTTAAGGTATAGAGAAAAGAACAAGGTTTGATGTTCTTACCAATATTCTTTTGTATCATTAATATTTCCAGCCCTTGAAATCTTCTATATTTATCTCCCAGAAAACTTTAGGGAAAAAAAATAAATGGAGAATATGATGGAATGGCATGAAAGAAGTGATATGAAAGCTCTACTTTCTCTCCCCTTTTAAAATGAATATAATCTGTTTTACTCTAGCATTTTTTGGTGGAGTCATTCTGGTGAATTCAAAGAGGAGTAACAGCTCAGAAGCAGCAAAGTTCTGATATAATCACAGAATAGAAATGGCACAAAATACATCAGAATACAAACTACCCTTATGTCTATAGAATGAAATTCAGGGTATTTTAATTTTCTTTTTTATTCCTTTTCAAGCATTCAATAATAAAACTTAATTTCTCTCTAAATAGAAGTAAATAATATATTTTATAAAGTGGAAGAAAAGGCATTGAATGGAGGTAAGCTTTCAAAAGATTATATGGCTAATATCTGCAGGAAGAGAATAAACAATTTTGTTATATAATTTAGTTTAAAATGAGTTTAATATTTTATTATTTTATAGTATGTAAATTCTCAAATGTGGCAGTATTCATTCTGTTAAACCACTTCGTCCTGAATTTAGAATTGATGTGTATAAGATTACATAGCTGAGACTGAGAATTGAGACAACAGTCCAATAGTTGCCATTTTTTAATTTACCTGAAATGTAGGTTTGCTTTCCTAGTTGGTTAAATCATAAATAATTATTATAAGAATCTTTGTTACCATTCCACCACCTGGTGACCAGATATAGTATTTTTGGCTCATGTGGAAAAATTCTCACTTAAAGACTTGAGCTCATGCATTAAAGGAGCTAATAGAAATAAATTTTTATTTCTCATCATGATTAGGAAAATATAATCAGTAGAACTGAGAGAAAGTCTTAGAAGAAGTCAAACTTGAAATTTCTAATGGAAATTATATAACAGAATTAATTTAAAATAGGACCGAGCCCTTTTCTCCTGGGGGCAAGAAAAAGTAGGAATGATGGCTAAGGCTATTTTCCATTTCCAATTTCAAAGTTCCAAGTTTTACTCCACAAAAAGCAACTCTTTGGTTAACTATAGTCTTTATTCTACATTTTTTAAATATTAAAATGTAATTCATGTAACCTCCTAAAATTGCCATGGTACTTGCCGGCTTTTTACCCCAGTGATTTTTAACAGGAAATTTAAATAACTAGTGAGGCAAGAAGAAAGAAACATTTAGAGAATTGTGCATGTCAGTTGATTGATTACAGTGGCCTAAACTAAGCGTTCTAAATTAAGAGATACACATTTGCTCAACCATTAATCTGAACAATGAAGAAAAAAATCTATAAAAAAGAAAACATAATTCAACAAAATGGCCATGGGTAGTTAAGCCAATAATTTGAAAGTGCAAATCAGAACGTGTAGTTACTTTCTCTTAAGATTAAAGGAGCTCAGTTGCTCTACAAATTATTCTTAAAATCTGAGGATTTTAAACTTTTAAAAAATAAGCTTACTTTTATTTAGCAGACTGAATCAACTGAACTTTTCGATTATGTACATAAAAACTATGGATGGGGTAGAGTTTTACATGATATGAAGTAATTAATTCCTTCATTCAAAATTATTTATTTGATTGCCTCTCTGTACCAGAAACTGTTTACAGTAGTGAATTAGATTAGCAGATTAAGAATCATCAGGCAGTGATACACACTACTGTAGAATTGTGATAAGGGGGAGCCTTTTTGAGTTAATAGCATTTGAAGCAAGATGTGGATGACCCAGAAATGGGAGAATCACAGGACCAGCAAAAGCAACAGCTACTTAAAAAGACTTTGGTGGAATAAGATTTGGTTTCTCAAGACAGAAAGAAGGCCAAAGGGGAGAGAACATGATGGACAAAGGGAAAGAAGCAAGCTGGGATGTTAAGCCAAGATTAGACACCAGTGGATTTTTTCCTCTAGGCCAACATGTATGATTTGAAGGTAATGAAAGCCATCGTAGGGAAGCAGAGGAGGAGTTGAGATCAGACATGGGTCTTCAAAAGACTACTGTGGTTGTCCTTTGGAAAATGGTTTGTCAAGAGGCATGGATGCATGCTGAAAATCAGTCAGAAAAAATTCTTTTCATGATCCTCAAGTAGCCTACGCTGTGTCAAGCATCAAGACAAGGCCTTCAAAACCCTTATGGAATACTATCAAGAGAAGTAATATTGAAGAGGTCCACAGATGAGTCAGAGAAGTTATATAATGTGCACTACGTCACAGGGAACATGCTAGGGGGCATTATGGAATCCTGGTTGGATCTTCCTCCAAATTCCAGGCTTTTACCTCTCTGCTGTATTGCCAGAGTGCAAGCACTTTAGAATAGTTGTGACTTATTCACAAAACATTCACCAGATATTAATGTATTTGGCTGGTGGAATATAAGATGTGAGGAATACAGAGATGTATGAGGTTGGGCAGTTAAGTTCATGACGTTTTCCTAGAGGAAGTGCTACATATTTCATTGCCAAATATCACTACAGTCACCATGTAGCCAAGGGGAGTACTTATATGTCTGCAATTGTTGAATGGTATATAATTTCTAATCAAGAACGGGATTTTCTTTTTGAAAATTCCCTTTGGTCTTTGTGCTGATGAATTTTACATGTAAACTTTACTGAGACTCAAATGAGGTACTCAAATATTTGGAACAAAAATTATTCTGAGTATTTCTCTGAGGGTGATTTTGGATGAAGTTAAAATTTAAATTGTAAACTGAAGAAAGTAATTTTTCCTCCTTAATGTGAGTGAACCTCATCATGTCAGTTGAAAGCCTGAAAAGAACAAAACGCTGACATTCCCCCTAGTAGGAAATAATTCTTCCTGTAAGTCAGTTTTCTGGGACATCAATTATTCCTGGACCTATTGTAGCTTCTGGCCTTTCAACACAAACTGGAGTACTAATTCTATAGAATTTTGAACTTGGTAGTTTTTATAATCCTGTGGGCCAACTCCCCATAATTAATCTCTTCATCTATATGTATCTATATATCTTATTAGTTCTCTTTCTTTTGAGAACCTTAACTAATATAGCCTCCTAGATGCAAGCACATACCTCTGTGTGGTCCATGAAGCCTATTTAGATGGGAGAAGTAATGAACAACAGTGTTTTACGTATCTGTACAGGACATTTCTCCATTAAGTTTGAAGAGGTCACCATAAAGGATTGTTCCATAATCCGCGTAGACACACAGCACCACATAGAGATTTATGACAAGACATACTCTTAGTCATTCAGGTACACAACTGTAGTGAAGACACACCTTGTTACCTTCTGGGCAGTTCTTAAAGACTGACATTTATGTCCCTGGAAGCAGAGAATCCTTTGATTCTTCAGAACCACTTATGTTTCAGCTTGAGAAGGAAAATATGTGTTCATCTGACACATTGTATGTTTACCTGTAATAGAGAATAGACTAAAAAAAAGCCAATGAAATCAAAATGGCTTTTTATAAAAGACTGATGAAATTGACAAAAGTCTACTTATATCAATCCTTAAAAAGTAGAATAAACCTAAATTAACACCATTTAGAAGGAAAATGGACACATCAACATATTTACTAAAATTCTCAAAAGGATTAGAAAACTTTAAAAATTTTATATAAAGATATTCTAATCTTAGAGGAAATGGACAAATTCTGTGACCCATACAGGTACCACCATTGAAATTAGAAGTAGAAAATGTAAAAATGTTTATGGAAATTAATAAATCAAATTATTACATATTTCCTGTAAGAAAAAACTCTAGGCACAGATGTCATCACTGAAAAATTTTACCAAATATTTAAAAAAGAAATACTACTAATGATATACAAATTCTTTCAGAAAATAAGAGGACACACTTTCTAATTGATTTTATAAAGTTGGGATTATCCAGATAACAAAACTAAACAAAACTTTTAGATGAAAGAGTTTTAAGTTTTCCTCAAATCATGAAGAAATCTAAAAATGGATCATAAATCAATAAACATAAAAAAATTACAAAATTTCTAGAGGTAAATATAAAATAAATTATTCATTACTTTGAAGTAGGCAATATTTCATAGGACACAGAAAGCAATAATATTATACCAAGTTCATAAACAGGATTTTATAACAATTTAAATCAAATATTGTTAAAAATGAGAATGCAAGCAATAGATTGGTTAAACACATCCTATCAATATAGATGAAAAGATAAACGTGTAAAAAATATAGACATAGCTTTTGCAAATCAATACTAATAATATAAACAACCTAGTAGGAATGGGCATGCTATTTGAATATAAAAGTCAATTAAAATGCATAATTGTCATGTAAACATACAAACAAATGCTCAAACTTATTAATCATCAGGGAAATTCAAAGTAGAATCACAAAGAGACACCGTTTAATGCACTGTACAATCACTAAAAGTAAAATGCTTTATAATACTAAATGTTAATGAAGATGTGCAGCAAAACAGCCTATCGCAGTTTACCAGTGAGACTATATGATTTTATAACTACTTTAAAAAATATTTGACAGTCTCTTTCTAACTAAAAATATACTTATCATATGACTCAACAATTAAACTCTTAAATAATGATCCAAGAAAATCCAAGCACATATCCATTGAAATACATCTAAATAAATGTTCTTATGTATTGTATTTATAATACAATAATGAGGAGAAACATGTTTTTGTCAACAGGTGAATAAATTGTATTGTATTGTTCTTATGTATTGTATTTATAATACAATAATGAGGAGAAACATGTTTTTGTCAATAGGTGAATAAATTAAAACAGTGGAAAATCAAAAAATGGAATAATTCTCAGCAAATTAAATGAAGAATTATGGATGTACACAACATGAATGCATTACAAAAACATTAAGAAGTGCAAAATATGCAAAAAAAATAGTGCATTCTGTATGATTTTGTTTTCATGAACTATTACTAAGAGTGAAATCTAATCTGTAGTGGTGAAATCAGATCAGCAGTTGCCTATACCAAAAGTGTTTGGGAAGATTTTCTTCAAAATAATATGTAAGAACTTTTGGAGAGGATAATGTTTATAGGAGGATTCATATACATTTTTCAAAACTCAGTGGACCTTAATACTTTCAGTAGGTGCATTTTGTTTACATAATTTTCACTCATTATAGTTACATTTAAAAAAAATTGACCATAGATGTCAATCCATCATCTGCCATAAATGAAGAAAATATTTTCCAAGCTTATTATCATTTTTTAACCAAATTTTATCTGTACTGTTTTTGCTTCTGGTTATTTAAAAACAAGCCTGTATAAATCTATCTCTATGACAGAGAAGGAAAAAAAATAAACAATTGCAAAATATTCCAGAACTATGAGTAAACCAGCTAATCTTTGTCCATGAATATAACAGATAGTATAAGTGTGGTTATGACCAGGAAAAGAATTATAATTATGAATATTTGAATATATTCATTGAATATATAATGAGACACAGAGCCATGAAAGCCTATCATTTTTCTTTTTTAAAACGACCAACTCAGAGATGTAAATTATCTTACAGAATTTTTAAAGCTTCCTCTGTAGATATAATTCCTGTCTCTTCCACATTATCAACTATTTTATAATTCATGACTTTGTCGTAGTCTTAAATTTATAAACTCCTTAGTTTGGACTCATTGCTTCAGGAAAATCAAATTAATTATTACCTTTTATTTCCTTGATCATTATTTAAATTTTTTGCTAAAATGAATTCCAACAGAAAGAAAGCACAGACATACATTTCTAGATTGTTCTGCATAAAGCTTCTGAGGAATATTTGTAGATGCATGATTACATCAATATCTTTGTATACAAGCAGAGAAAAATCTTAGGTACAGAATAGATTATAATGCCAATCATTCACCAGGGTCTGGAACATTTATGGTCATTATGTTCACTGAACTGTATCCAGTTGACAGAAGTTAATCTGGAGGGAGAAAGTCTAAATATCAACAAAATGTGTTTCTGGTTAGATGATAAAACCTTGGTGATGCTCATCAGTTAGCAGTCTTCCAATTCTGAGTCTGTCTCACACCTGCTTCATCTATTTATTTTATAGAGTATTTGGTGTACACACTACCATATTTAGGAAAAAAAAACACTGTTCCATTAATCTAATTGCTGATTTAGTTTAAGAAATTCCCAGTGACTAAAGCTAAAGATTGTCATAAAAAGTAAAATCTTTTACCAGGACATGGAGGGCCATTAAGAATGTGCCAATACTTCAAACAAAAGTTTCCTCTGTCAAAGAACCTTATGGGCAGTCATTTTGCCATAGTCTAAGTCTTAATTATGGTTCTGAATATTCAAACTGACAAGGTTTGAGATATCAAAGGAAACTAGAACATGTAGGGCATAGAATTGACCTTTTGTTGTGATTTACATATAGTTTAAAGCATGTAAAATAATAGTATAAAGCCAAGAAAGTAGGTTACTATTTTATTATCTCGAGTAGCTTACTCATAATTAATAGTAGTCACATACAAATAAAAATTACATGAAAAATTATATATAAAGCTACAAACCTCAAGACATCATAATACTTTATCCTTAAATGCTGTGATTTTATGGATTTATGCTAGTTGTATCTATATTATGTTATGACACCAATAACACATGACAACTTGTTTTTTCTTTTTCCATAAATTGGGTGACTGTGCGTGAAATCTATAGAGCACTCAGAACAAAAAAGAACACAAAAAGTGGAATATGGAGACACTGTTCATCTGTTTCTGAAATAGACCTGGTCTTTGTATTAAGGTTAATGTGAATAATTCTCTTTCTTAGACTAGCAATAAAATTAAAGTGAAATCATTCAACAAATTCTAGGAAAAAGAATACAAAATAAAATCAGAAACACAATTTGATAATAGCTTATTTCTTTCACTGTGGCTCTACTCCCAATTCTAGAATATAATTTATTAACTTTAAAAGAGCACTTACAGTGTGCTATATTTTAATGTTGAAGTCTAGAGATATAAATGTAGATGTTCTGAATGCTTCTTCTTTTTTTCAATTTCATTTAGTTCTGCTCTAATTTTGGTTCTTTCTTTTTTTCCACTGGATTTGGGGTCAGAATTTTTTTCCCTTTCCAGTTGCTTGTGGTGTCCCATTAGGTTATTGACTTCTCTCTTTCCGTTTTCTTGGTTAAGGCTTCTAATAGCATAAATTTCCTTTCCTGAGAGGGAAAGTATCCCATAGATTTTGATAATTTGTGTCTTCATTACCATTTTGTTCCAGAGATTTGGTGGTTTCCTTCTTAATCTCAAATTTTACCCAGCTATCATTCAGGCTAGGATTATTTTGTTTCCATGACTTTGAGTATGAATATTTCTGTTGCTATTGAGTTCACCTTTTATTCTGTGATGGTCTGAGAAGATACAGGGAATAACTTCCATTCTTTTAAGTTTGTTGAGATTAGGCTTGGGTCCTAATATGTGATCGATTTTGGAAGATGATCCATGGACTGATGAGAAGAATGTGTATTCAGTTTTATTGGGATGAAATGTTCTGTAGATGTCTGTTAAGTCAATTTGTTCTAGGGTCAAGTTTAAGTCTATAATTTCCTTGTTTAGTTTCTTCTTGGAGGATCTATCCAGAACTGACAAACAGGTGTTAAAATCTTTAACTATTATAGTTCAGGAAGATATCACAATGTTCATAAGTCCAGTAAGATTAGCCCACATCACAACCCCCCCAAAACTGCAGATATTGGCATTGTTGTGGAGAAAAGGAATACTTCTACACTGCTGGTGGAACTACAAACTAATATAGTCTTTTTAGAAAGAAATATGGAGAATTCTCAAGGAACTAATAGTTGACCTACTATTAGATCCTGCAATATCATTACTAGGTATCTACCCAGATAGAAAAAATCATTTTACAGCAAAGACATTTACACCAGAATGTTTGTTGCAGCCCAATTCACAATAGCCATGTTGTAGAAGCAGCCCAAATGCCCATCAACCCATGAATGGATAAACAAACTGTTAAATGTATACATGGAATACTGTGTAGCCATAAAAAGAGGGAAACTTCACATCTTTTATGTTTACCTGGATGGAGCTGGAATATATTCTTCTTAGAAAAGTATCTCAAGAATGGGAAAAAAGTTTCCAATGCACTCAATACTATTATGAAACCAATATATAAATAGTTACACATTCATGCAAATGACCAAATACAAAGACAGAAAAAAAGAGAGGAGAAGGAGAGAAAAAAAGAAAAAAGGAGAGGAGAGGAAAAAAGAGGAGGGGAGAGGGGAGAGCAAATGGAAGGAGGGAGTTTGGCGGGATCTCTTCTAATGTACACAATGCAGGGGTACAATTCAAAATAACTAAGACTATATTATAAATATTGTACCACAAAAGTAAGTGTAAATGAGGTGATGGTTATGTTGATTAGATTGACTTAAGCATTCACATTGTATAGCAAATCATCACATTGTACCCCATACATGTATACAGTTATAGTTTAATAAAAATTAAGTTAAGAAAAGAAAAAAATGTAGATGTTTCAGGTTCAGTTGAGGAGTGATACATTAATGGGTGATTTCAGAATGACATAAGTGGAATAATAATAAATTCCAGGAAGGTGTTATAGTAGAATAGAGAAGGTGAGATTTTTCTAGAGGATAATCCAATGCTGCCAAATGAAATTTCTCCGAGGAAATTTTGAATGTCAGGGAAATATATACCATGGAGGTGATGAAAACAGCATGAGCAAATGTATAAATGCTTCAAATGGCAAGGAAAAGTATGAGGAACTATTAGCAGAGCAGAATTGTTAGATTCTTCTCTTTGCGTAATGGTGCGTTTTTTATGTATGGTTGACACAAATTTCAGGAGGGGAGTATCTATGCTTATTTCATAGCTCAAGTTTAAAATATTTAACACTGTTCATTGAATAAATTGGAGGTCCTTTACTCAAAACTATTCTTTGTTAACAAATATATTAAGCTACAAATTCTACTTTTATAGCTCACAAAATTTAAGACTGATTTATTTATACAAATCTTCAAAAATACCATATACCTCTATCAAAGTTGTAAGTATATACTAGAATTTTGTTGAAATCACACACGTGCACGCACACCCACACACATTGTATATATTTACCTCATTAAGGAGGTTATGGGAGACATTTGCACTTCACTAGAGTTCTCTGCAAAATAACATCAAAGAGTAATTCTCTCAATGTTAATAATTGCATGTTACATCCATTCTTTTTTTTTGTTTAATCACCTCAAATGATTTATTAAAAGCATTATACCCATTATTGTAATAAAGGTTTAGCTACGTTCAACAATTTGTCTTCACTTTCTTTGCTTGTAATTTCTATCCATTCTCCTATCGCAGAAGAAATTCCTTCTCAACTATAAAACAAGAATGTCTGGAACAATTTAGAAGTTAAGGCACTTTTTATGTAAAAAGGGCACAGATTCACTGTTTTCTACTGCATTTCTAATTAATTCTCTAGCTAATTACGTGTCCATTTTAAAAGCTTTAGCATTTCTTTTTTTTTTTTTAATTTTTAATTATTTTTTATTGAGTCATAACTGTGTACAATGATTCAGGCTTGGAGTACAGTGTGCGGGCTTCCCATACAATCGGAGATATTTTTATCCACCTGATTAATGTAACATTCATGA
>CAUYRH010001600.1:0-12287 GCA_963574655.1 Perodicticus potto
TGCCTGCGGGATTACACCAAATGAACACACACAACCACTTTCCAATTCTCCACTGCTTTTGTCCTCTTCATGGGGTCCAGAAGTCTCTTGCTGACTCCCTGTATCCCCAAAGGGAGGTTTCTGAGAAGATCCCACCAGCTAGAGATGCCTGGAGTTTTCTCTCCCCAGTCTCACTGTGCCCAGTTGCAAAGAAGCTGTTACTCAGCCGCCATCTTGCTCCTCAAGAGGGAATTACTTTTGCACCAATAACCTAAGCAGTCAGTAACAGAACCTGGGTCTGTTGGACTCCACAGCTCCTCTAAAGCTACACATCTCACTGCTTCATAAACTTCCTTCCATAATATACTGTTATTACTTTTCCATAATCAAATCTAGTGTGAGACTCAATGTAGTATTTAAGTTTAGCACAGCCATATTTCCCTGAATTCCATTCCCTCTAGTTCTTAACAAACCAGAGAAGCACTGTTTTACAAATAATGGTCAACCCCTCATTCCCTCCACCAACTTGTCAAGTCCCCACTTGATGTTAGGCTATGTAAAGGCCCCTGTGGACCAAAAGGAAGCAACTAGCTACACTGCCTTGTCAAGGATAGAAGATGAGGGGAAAGATGCGCATGTGAAAAGAAAGCAACAGAATAAGGAGAGTTCTGTAACAGAATAGAACACAGAGGATGCTGGTGGGCCAAAGGGTAGAAGTTTAGTTACCCAGACAGTTGGAGGAAGAAGAAAAAGATAATGGAGAAGGTGAAAGAGCCCCTGGGCTACTAAATTACAATACTAATCTTAAGTCCTTAGTCCAAGACCCCGGAGTGCTGAGGAGTGATGGGGCTGAGGGTGGAGAGAAGAACCCACAGATGACAGCTAAGATGCCCTCCTGGAAACAGCGCTGGAAGGATGCTGGGCTCGTGAGAACCTGGGGGCAGGTGCCCAGATGTCACACTGCCTAGACAGTTTCCAAGTCACAGGATGCCTGTTTTGGGGTCTACTAGACATTAACTTCAGAGAAGAAATTTTTCTCTTTTTCTTCCCTTATAAAATAACGATAATGGTTCTTATTCTTAAACCGATTTGGGTTTTCAGAGTAAGGAGTGAGGTAATGTCTAGAAACATCTCTGATTTCCTTGCTAGGAAAAAAAATGCTTCAAGGAAGAAAGTCAACATTATTCCAGCATATTGGTCTACAGTTTCATAAAGAAAACAATCTATCTGTTGAAGCAGTGTGGTCTCCTCAAGGGAGCTGTTTTTAGGTATTGCATCTCGTGCTCAGTTGGGCAGCAGCAATGTTTTTTCATATGCTGGTCTTCTGCTCTCACCCTTCATTTAGCCACCCACGCACAAAGACTGGGCTGCTTGTTTACTTAGTTAGTGAGTTGGCAATTTTGTACCCACTGTTATTGACTTACATTTTTTTTTTTACCCAGTTTCCTTTTGTTTTGGAAACTGTCTCTTTTAGGAACTGTAAGGGCTGTCAGTCACTTGGCCTTGTCACTTCTGCTGGTGAACCTATGACTCGGGGCAGGCTGGCCAGAAAGAGTATTCACTTACCCTCAATACAGTGATCAGTCTAAGCACCAGAAAGACGTCCACGTGGTGCCCATATCTTTCAAGGATTGATGTGGATGACTGGGGAGACAGCATCCTTTACTCACCGGAGATCCTGAACTCTAAGGGTTGTGCACGCCAAGTGCTGTCAGGGGTCACCTTCCCCATCACACAGGCACAGCCAGCCCACTAAACAAATAATTTAGGAGATAACTTTCACCGTCCACATGACACACCATTGCACTGCCTCATTCCCACCCCCCACTGACTCTCTCTTTCTCACACACATACACACACACACACACAGAATTAACAGATAAATACACATGGATAACAGTTCCTGAGAATGCCATTTAAGCACTATTCCCCTTTGGACTTTAATATTAAATGAGCCAATATATTTCTTTCTTCATTTTTCTTTCTGGCTTAAACTAGTCTGAATCAGGTTTCTATCACTTCCAACTATGAGTCTTGGCTAATTAAAATCATTGTTGTGTATGGATTTGTAATTCTGGTAACAACTGTCACCATCCACGTGCTGTACCATCTCACTGCCCTCCTTCCCGCACCCCAACTTACTCACACCATATGTGTGGACACAGGAACCAAGGCTGTGAACTCGGAGCTGGGTTCTAGTATCTATCAGCTCTACCACATACAAGTTGTGTGATTTTGAGCTAACTCACGGTTTCTTCAAACCTCTTTTCTCTGTAAAAGAGGGATATAATAGTGTATATCTCCTAGAGTATTTTGAAGTGACTCATGTAAAGCAGTCAGCTCAATCCTTAAGGGATTTTACGGTCTGGTGGAATGATTGTTTGGTGGGTCATGGTACCCCACTCTACACGCTACCCTGGACACTAAGCATATCAAAGAAGGACTTTGACAATGTGTGTGTCTGAGGATCCTTCTTTATCTTATTTCTCATGTTACAGCAGAGTTAACTTTACACAGGACAAGATTCTACCCTTAGAAATTTCAGGCATTCTCTCTCAGCAACCCCTGTACACCTGCGGGCACTAAACTCATTATATAACTACCCCCCCCAACATTCCCACCTGCAGATGCCCTCACCTTGGGGATAAGGCCTCAATGTACAAACTTGGGAGAGGACACAAGTGCTCTGACCACAGCATGTAAGGTACAAACAGGTCCCTGAAAGCTGGAGGAAAGACACAGGATTGCTTCTTCTTCAGGGCTGAATACTAACTTAAGGGGATATCTTTGGTATTTTGCAGAATAAACCTGCAGTATAAGCCTGTAGGTACTCACAGCCATCCAGGGTTAACTTGTTTTTACCTTGTTGGGTTTGCAGTTGCCAAGGGATGATGGAATAATTTCTGAAAGCAGCTTCTATTTTACTCAGCTCCCCAGGAGAGTCAGTGATGACCTCAACTCCTGAGAGCGACTGCAGTAGAGGACACAGCTCTGACCTGACTGCACCTGAGCAATTGTATTAGAGGACACAGCTCTATCCTGATTGCACCTGAGCAATTGCTATAGAGGACACAGCTCTATCCTGACTGCATGTGAGCGCTGCCTTCTAAGAGGAACGTCGTGAACTTTCTAAGGGAGAACCCTGTCCTTGATAAAGTTACTTCTGACATAACTTGAGGAAAGTAGCTAGAGAACGTATAGGGGTTTATATAGACAAGTGAGAAATTGTATCTAAGTGCTTAGCACGGTACCTGGAACAAACAAATTGTTAATTGGTGTTTTATTGCTTTAATAGAGACATATCCATTCATAAATGATTTCTTAGTATAAGCCCATACAATCACAGTAGGCAGCTATGCAGATGAATGCACACACACACATAGATGGCGGGTAGACAGATTTAAAGGAAAGCATTAAGCAAACCATAGTCACTATGACATTGGTGTGGTGGTGGTCTGGATTCCATTGTCCAAAGAGCAGCTCACCTTTTATTTTTTTGCAGTGACATTGTACCTTCTGATTCTTAGAAGGGCCATCATGCTGTACATTTCAAGAAATGCAGATTCAGCTCAAGAACACAAATGTAACCATGATCATGGTTTGCAGAAAGTACCTTTGATGGAAGAGATTATTTTGTCATTCCTAGGAAAACAACTACGGCTGACATTATTATTGTGTGATATGTGCAAGACCACATTCCAGACACTTTGCATGTGGTTGATACGTGGATTTACCTCCCTGTTATTGTCTTGTTTCACGCAGGAAGAAACCGAGGCACAAAGATGTTAATGTGCTAGAGATTTCACTGCCAACAAGTAGCCGAGCTGGGATTCAAACCGAGGGAGTCCCATTCCTGAGCAGGACCTCTCAGTGGCCAAGCATTGGCTCTCATTCCCAGAGCCAGAAGTCATTGGTCAGGTAAAGATGCCCCCTGGCTCATCTGCCTCAGTATTTTATGTTCATCTTTGGGGGAACAATTCTAAAGTATTTAAAACAGATGAATTCTTCTTTTATCACTGTGGGAAGGCAATAAGCTAAGAAGAGTTCACTCATTTTTTTAATAGTATTTAGTGAGCACCTACTTAGTGTCATAAACTTTTCTAGCTACTAGGTCTATAGCGGTGAACAGTATGGACAGAAATCCATGCCTTCGTGGAGCTTGTATTCTAGGGAAGTGGACTCAGACATGAACTTCAAATAAGCTTAATTGTTATGAAGAGAAAGAAAGCCGAGAAGGAGGTTGTGTAGTCAGGGAAGGTCTTCATAAGAAAGCTCTCCACCTGCCACAAGAAGGGAAACGGTCGCACTCTACTCCTGCGATGCCTGATACAGCTAGGCTGCCCCAGGCCTACCAGAATGTTAGAAAGTCACACCCCAATCCATACAAAGCCAGAAGTGTTGATGTTAATGTTGTTGCTATTCCCCATCAAAACCATTTTTAGAGCCTGGTGAGGTGGCTCACGCCTGAAATCCCAGCACCGGGGAGGCGGAGGCTGGTGGATTGCCTGAGCTCATAGGTTCGAGACCAGCCTGAGCCAGAGTGAGACCCCCCCATCTCTAAAAATAGCTGTGTTGTGGTGGATGCCTGTAATCCCAGCTGGTCAGGAGGCTGAGGCAAGAGAATCGCTTGAGCCCAAGAGTTTGAGGTTGCTGTGAGCTGTGACGCCATGGCACTCTACCCAGGGTGACAAAGTGAGATCTGTCTCAATAAATAAATAAATAAATAAATAAATAAATAAATAAATAAATAAACAAACAAACAAACCCCTTTTTAGTTCACAGGCCCTTCCTATGCAGCACTGCCTAGCTCTGAGCTGCACTCAGGACACTGTAGTTCTGGAAGATGCTTCTCAGCCAGCACAGCTCCCACATCTGATCAACTCGGCGTTGACGCAGCGTGGACATTCGAACTTGGTCAATGCCTTGAGCAGGTCAGCGGCCTTCCACGCAGGCATTCACCTTGTCAGGAGATAAGTGGGACACATGTTTTGATGAGGCTTCATCTCAGACTTGTTAAGACTCTGAATGATGAGGCTTTTTCTTTCTCTTTCTAATCTGTGTGTTTATTGGTGCTAAAAAGTCAGTATTGTCAGAGACCTGCAGAGACCTTCCAGGCTGGGAGAGTGTGTTTCTCATGGATACTCACAATCCAGCCTACACACTCCAGAATAACGTGCAGCCCCCCCCCGCCAAACAGGATAAAGAACACTTGAATAAAATTCCAAGCGTGAAAAGAAAACATGAGTATTCTAATTTAGCAAAGGGTCTATTTCTGCTGTTTAAAGAATCTTCAGAAGTTCCAAAGCTTCATCGTTTATTTCTGTTTTCTCACTGTCCCTTCAGGAGGGCTGTTTCCCCATTCAGAAGACATGACCCCACCAGCTTGTCTGCTCTGAATAGTGCACAAAACGAAAGTGAGAGGCCAATGTAGCAGTTGATCTGACTTCGGGCATTTTTGCATAACCAGCTCTCATAGTCCTGGATTTCAGTCTGTTCAGACATGGGACCCAGTGTGAGAAGCATCAGCAAAAGCACTCCCCAGGCGCAGCCGTGCAACCTGTATCTCGCCCCTCTTTCCTACCAGATGTTTCTGCCTCATCCCAAATGAGGTAGCAATTATCACCGTCTTCGGTGTCTGTCTCCTCTGGTCTTCTAAGGCTTATTCTTGGATTCTCAGTTGTTTCAAAACTTTAGAGGAAATAGGGACTACCAAGGAACTCAAATGACATATGTGTTCTTTTTTTAATCCACAAATTATATTTATTTATGGGAAGCAATGTGATGTTTTGATACACCATATGTATACTTGTACATTGTGAAATGATCAAATCATGCTAATTAACATAGCCCTCACCTCAAATATTTATCATTTCTTTGTGGTAAAAAAGTATAGAATCTATTCTTTTAGCCTTTTTTTTTTTTTTTTTTGAGACAGAGCCTCACTTTGTCACCCTCCATAGAGTGCTGTGGCGTCTAAGCTCATAGCAACCTCAAACTCTTGGGTTCAAGAAATTCTTTTACCTCATCCTCCCAAGTAGCTGGAACTGTAGGCACTTGCCACACACCTGGCTATTTTTAGAGACAAGGTCTTGCTCTGGCTCAGGCTGCTTTCCAACTGAGCTCAGGCAATCCACCCAATTTGGCCTCACAGAGTGCTAGGATTATAGATGGGAACCACCTCATCTGGACTTCTTTAAGCTATTTTGAAATATACAACACATTTTATTGACTAGGGTCACTATGCTTTACAATAGATCACCAGAATCTTTTAACTAAAAGTCTGTACCCTTTGTCTTGGTCTGTTTCATATTATGATAGAGAAATACCTGAGGCTGGATAATTTATGGAGAAAAGGGGTTTATTTGACTCATGATTCTGGTGGTTGGAAAGTTCAAGACTGGGCATCTGCACCCAGGGAGGGCCCAGGGCTACTTCTTCTCAGGGTGGAAGGTGAAGGGTGCCAGCTGTGCAGAGACCACATGAGGAAAGAGGACGTGGGTTGGGAGGTGCCAGGTGCCAGCTTTTATAGGAATTAATGGAGTAAGAACTCATTAACCTCCAGAGGAGAGCATTAACCTACTCACGAGGGATCCACCTCCATGATCCAGACACCTCCCACTGGGGCCAGTCTCCAATACTGAGGATCCAATTTCAACATGAGGTTTGGAGGGGACAATCAAAACTATACCCTCAGGCTGGGCTCAGTGGCTCACGCCTGTAATCCTAGCACTCTGGGAGGCTGAGGCACGTGGATTGCTTGAACTCAGGAGTTCAAGACCAGCCTGAGCAAGAACAAGACCTCATCTCCTCTAAAAACAGAAAAACAAGCCAGGTATTGTGGTGCATGCCTGTGGTCCTAGCTACTCAGAGGGCTAAGGCAAGAGGATCTCTTGAGCCCAAGAGTTTGAGGTTGCTGTGAGCTATGATGCCACAGCACTCTACCTAGTGTGACTGAATGAGACTCTGTCTCAAAAAATAAAACAAAAACCAAAAAAAAAAAAAAATACCGCTCTCTGACATCATCACCCCTTTCCACATCTGCCCTCCTCTCCAGCCTCTGGTGACCACCATGAGACTCTCTCCTTCTGTGAGTTAAACTTTTTCAGACTCCACAGGTAAGTGAGATCACGTGATAACGAGTATTTGCCTCTCTGTAAAAAATGTCCTCTAGGTTCATTCATGTTGCTGCAAACAGCAGAATTTCCTGCCTTTTTAAAGATGGAACAGCATTCTCCTGTGTACACATGTATCTCTGCTTTTTTACAATCCATTCACCCATGATGGGCATCCCAGTTGTTTTCATATCTTGGCTACTGTGAAAATGCTGCAATGTATGTGGGACGAAGAATCTCCTTGATGTTCTGATTTCATTTCCTCTGGCTACATACTCAGGAATGGGGTTGTTGTGTCATATGATAACTCTATGTTGAGTTTCTTGAAGAATCTCTTTACTGTTTTCTAGAATGGCTGTTTTCAATACTTCAGCAGTACACAAGGGTTCCCTTTCTCCACATCCTGCCCAACACCTGTCATCACTCACCTTTTTGATAATGGCCAGTCTAATAGGTGTGAGGTGACGTTTCATGGTGGTATGAATTTTCTTTTCTCTGGTGATTGGAGATATTAAACATTTCTCATATTTTTTTTGGCCATTTGTGTGTCTTCTTTTGAGAAATGTCATTGGACATACACATTCTTCAATCCTTGATTTGCTAGGGTTGGACAGTGCCCCAGAATCTGCATTTTATGTCAAATTCCAGGTGATTTTGTTGGGAAGTCTGAAGACCACAGTTTGAAAAACAGTGATGGGGCAGCAAAAAGATTTTTCAAGAAAATCTATGTAAAATTTTAGATTTTAAATTTCAGATATTTTCAGTGAAGAATGAAGATTAACCTTAAGAAATGCAGAAATGTAGCATCGTGAAATGTTCAGGCAGGGAAGAAAGACTGATTTTGTCTCATGTCTTCATTTTTCAGTTGAGGAAATAAGTCTCTGAGAAGTGCCCAAGGATTTTATAACAAGTCTGTGGCAGAAAGAGAGCTAGAAATAGGGTCTTAATTCCACATTTGGGCTCCCCATTCCCATCATTTTACATTCTAAAATGAAATGAAGTTAAAAGGATCCAACAGAAAAGTTCTTACAGTTTTTTTAACCTTTTGTGGGGCTCTACAGTTGCTAATTGTTTCTCAAAATATAGCTGCAGCCTGTTTAAACATTCTGAAGTCTAACAAAGGAGCTGATTTCCACAAACGCAGAAAAAGCGTGGAAAAATACAGCTGGGAGGAAACGCTTTCCTCTGAAAAGAGAAACAATGATTTTATCTGTCAAATACCTGTAATTAGACCCCTGTATATAGCCACCAGTCTCTTTTTGGGTTTTCCACGTAAACTCTCTCTGCTTGTTGGCACCGCAAGGTCAAGTCGTGTCTTCTGATGCACATGTGATAAGCACAGTGTGGGCATCAGGAACGCCGACGCCCCCTGCTGTCACTATTCCCCAAAACCAGGTATTAAGTACCTGTTGTATTAACATGGAAAAACATTCCTCTGATACACTCTTCTCCATTCTTGTCTAATTCTTCTGCATTTTATATGATAAAAATCTATTTCAAAGTCATGCTGCTGGCAGTTTTGCAGGAAATTTAATAAATTTTAAACTCGACCAGTTATTTTGATGGAAGAAAAGACAAATATGAGTCACATAAAATTATTATACAAATTGTAATGGCCTGATTGCTTGGAATATGCTATTCCAAATGTCCTCATCTTAAAAAGGCAGTATTCATCAGAAAATAAAGTACACATTTAGAACTTGAAATCTAACATGCTTTAAAAAAAAAGTTTCCACTTAGTCACAAAAATGACAGTGGCCTTATTAGAGTGGTAAAGAATCTGGTGTTCAAACCAGGTGACAGAGGGCCCAGTGCAGCCAGTCTAAACAGGCTTGGGTGTTTTGTTTTGCTTTTTGAGACAGAGTTTCACTCTGTGCCCTGGGTGCAGTTCTGTGGTGTCACAGCTTACAGCAACCTCAAACTCTTGGGCTCAAGTGATTCTCTTGCCTCAGCCTCCCAAGTAGCCGGGACTATGGGCATCCGCCACAGTGTCTGGCTATTTTTAAAAGACAGGGGCTCACTCTTGCTCAGGTTGGTCTTGAACTCCTGAGATCAAGGGATGCTCCCACCTTGGCCTCCCAGAGTCCTAGGATTATAAGTGTGAGCTACCACACCTGGTTTGCTCTAAATAAGTATTAACTTCAGTTTACTTATGTGCAAAAGTCTTCCATGAGCTAACTCTGAAATTATTAAATAAATAAGATATTGTTATTTGGTAACTGTTCTGTTTATTTGTAGTGAAAACAATGTTAAAGAATATAATGTGGTATGAAGAAGAAATGATCACAATATTCACCATTTTGCTCATGCCTGTAATCTCAATACTGAGCAGCTGAGGCAGGTGGATTGTTTGAGCTCAGGAGTTTGAGACCAGCCGGAGCAAGAGCAAGAGCCCGTCTCTATTAAAAATAGAAAAACTAGCTGGGCATTGTGGCGGGTACCTGTAGTCCCAGCTACTCAGGACTCTGAGGGCTCAAGAGATATTCTTGCCTCAGCCTCCTGAGCAACCAGGATCACTGGTGTGTGCCACAATACCTGGCTAGTTTTTCTATTTTTAGTAGAGATGGAGTCTTGCTCTTGCTCTTTCTCAAACTGTATGGAAAGCATGGCAGATATAATTTGCACTGAAAAAAAGGGAGATATTTCTAAAATCAGTTTATCTCTCCAGACGCCAGATGAATTAAAAATGGGAAAACCTGTCAAAAGAAATTTGGAGAATAAATCTTCTAATTTTAAATTTTATGATTTGATGAAGGGTGACAGCACTGATACAGATGTGGCTCAATCTGCCAGGTTTATTAGAGGTATTGATGACAAATATAATGTCCCTGAAGAAATGGCTTCTTTAGTGCCATTAAAAGACACAATTAAATCAAGAGATTTATAGAAGCAGTAAAACATAAGTTAAAATGATTTCCTTCTGTCCATTGCCAGCATATCTGGTATCGTTCCTGATGGTGCCCTGGTGATGATGGTAAAAGAGAGGGACTTGTAAAATTAATAGACGCCGATGCAATTGCTGCCCCAGCTTCACACTTGGCGGAGTATCATTGCATAGCACATTGAGAAGATGTATGTGCAAAAGCTTTAAAAATGGATAACACCATGTAAATCATCAAGACTGTGCATTTCACAAGGGCCAACTCCAGGAATTCCTCAAAAATGTTAATGCTGATGGTGGCGACATCATTTACTTTTTAGAAGTAAGATGGCTAAGCTAAGGCCAAATGTTGGAAAGATTTTATGAGTTGAGACACGTTATCAAGTCATTTATGGTATTAAAAACCAAATTTGTGCCAGAACTTACCATGAAAACTGGCCTGTAGATTGAACATTTTCAGTGGATTTAACCATTCATTTAAATGACTTTAACATGCACCTTCAAGGTGAAAACCGATTTATCAATACATTGTTTCAAACCATAACAGCATTCCAAATGAAACTGAAATTATGGCAAACTCAAATTAAGGCAAACAATTTTATGCATTTCAACACATTGGCTAAACAGTCCTGTGAATAGCAAAAACTATGCAGCCTTACTTTTTTGTAATTTGATACAAGAATTTGAAAACGGATTTCAAGATTTCTGGGAAAAATAATCATTATTTTGAGCATTTTTGACTCCATTTTCAGTCAACATGAATGGCAATTATCAAACAGAATGCATTGAGCTGCAATCTGACTTTAAACCTAAAAAAAAAATTGTTCCTCTCTCCTTACTGGACTTTTATAGGTCCAGTCTTCCCAGAGATAAATGTCCCCTGCTTCACAATCACATCTTGTGCATGTCATCACTTTTGATGCCCCTACAGTTTTGAGCAACTGTTTTCAAGGATGAAGAACATTAAGAGTAACGTTAGAACCAGAGTATCTGAGAAGCGCCTTGAGAACTCAGCATTGCGGCTACTTCCACTGAGCCAGCATGGACACATAACACAGTGTCCAATACCTCACTAGTTTTATGTTGGCCACTTTTACTTTTATAATAAAAAATATCAAAAAACTCTAAAGACTTTTTTTTGTTATTTAGATGTGTACATTTTCTATCTTGGTGAATGTAAACTTGGAGTCTGCTCGAAAAATTTCAAAGACTTTCTGAATGGGCGGCCACATCATTAGTTTTATTATGTGGGGATGTGTTTTTTTATCTGTGGTGCTGGGTATCACAAAAATTATGCATGCACCTACTTTTTTGCCATTAGCTTTCGTTGGTGTTTGTGTACTTAATGTGTTGCCCCAGACAACTCTTCTTCATTGTGTCTCCGAGAAGCCAAAAGTTGGGCACCCCTGAGTACAATGTAATCCAGTAATTCTCAATCTGGTGTATAACAGAATCAAGAGGGGAATTAAAAACAAAATTTCCCAAGCTCCACTCTCAGTTATGATATTGAATTGGGCATCAGAATTTTTAAAAGTCCCCAATGATTCTAACGTGCAGCTAAACAATTTTTTAATTTAGTTCTTTACTTTAGGAAATTGAGCTACTATCCTTTGGAAAGGAATAAACACTTACATTTCTATAAGCATGTACAAATGTGAATACTCTGTTCAACTCAACAGGTCTCTACTGAGTCCCTACATGGACCTGGTATAAACGGCCATCCGATGGCCACATCAACTCATAAGAGGAATGAAAACGATTCAGAAGTATATAAGGCAGCATAAGCCAAATGACAGAGGGCAGGAAAGGCAAGGTATTTGGTACTTCAGAAAACTGAGAGGTACCTTGAGCCCTTTATTGGGAATATGATGGAAGATCCCTTCAAATCAGAGGGACAGTTGGTGAGTTCTGAACCTGGTAATGCTGTGACGTGATACCACAATCCCACCCCATGCTTCAAAAGTTACCTTCTGTACCAAAGAATTGTAAAGGCTGTTCATTCTGGACCCCAGAACTACAAAAGTGTCTTTAAAGGAATATTGCAATAAATAAAGGCAATCTTCAGTTGCTTTTTTTTTTTTTAAATACATGTATTTTATTATTCTTCATTACATTATTTCCCCCCCCCCACCCGTCCGTGATAAGACAGCATTGACTTACACAAAACCATACAGACAACACCAACGCGCCTGGTAGTGCGATAGATTTCAAGGAGGCAGAGAGAAGCTCTCTCCGGTCCTCTCCCGGTCTGTCCCCGTCTCCTCCTCTAGGCCTCTAGCCTCAGGGTATATATAGGTGTATGGGTTCCTTGGCCA
>CAUYRH010001602.1:0-11487 GCA_963574655.1 Perodicticus potto
GCTTCATATACAATCAGAAACATTTTGATCGTACTGTGAGAGATAGCCCTCATAGCATTTTCTTAATCACTATATAAAGACATTGATACTCTACATTTAATAAGTTTCACCAGTACCCTACTAAGATGCACCATAGGTGTGGGAAAAGGGTTTTATCTACTTTCAGGGAGGGGTCAAGGGTTAGTCAAAATTGGCTCACCAGTGACTCCAGAGAAATTGTACTCAGGAAAAATGGCACAGCACACAGAGGACATGGCAGTACCCAGGAGGGAGTGATATTGCCCTCCTAGCTGCCTGGACTTGTTCCTGGCCATGAGTGAGACTTCCCTCAGCCTTCCTCCCCCAAGTGTCTAATTCCATCCATGTTCCTGCTACTACATGAGAAGGGTGTAGGAGTCATTCTTTCCTTGAGTGCTGGGGGAGGCCAGCTCACAATACAGTTCACATACTTAGCACCTCATCTGATACAATGGACAGTCCTGTGAGGCAACTATTATCCCCATTTCACAGATAACAAGACTAACCCTAAAGCTAAACATCTATTATGATTACCAACTGTATTCCTCTAGCTATGAGTCCCAGAGATAATATAGGTTTTACCTAGCATCTTAATTTTTGATAGCAGGAATTTTAAGTGTTTTCATTGCCCTCAAAAATCTCATTGAGCAAGTTCAATAGCTTATCATGATATTGTTTTCTATTTTTGTTTATTTTTATTATGACAAATGTAAACCATGCACTTTAGGAAGAAGTAGAGAATAATGAGGAGAGAAAAGAAAAAGAATTACACACAGGTAAAGTCATAAGATCATAGTGGACACACGAGAATGGGCAGCAGTGCCCACCAACTTCGTTACAATCAGGGAAAACATAGGGGAGGGACAAAGCAGCAGAGGCCTGACATGGAGGTACCTAGCCATCAGGTTATTAGACTCATTTGTAAGTACAAGCTAGACTTATCCTTGGCCACTATAAAGGAATAAACATTGCCTACTTTTTAGCATACACATTTTCAGAGTTTTCTCTGTGTACAAATGCCTTATGCAAATATATTTACATTTTTACAAAAGTGGTCTGATATTGTATATGAGGTTCTGCAAACTTTTTTCTTTATTATTATTTTACAGTGAACCATGAACATTCTTACATGCACATGGATGAAAATCCTCTACTAAAAGAGCACTGTGGTTGGATCAAAAGGCTGCCGGTAACAAAAGTGATAGCTAAAGCAAATAATCAGTTTAAGGTTAAAAAGCACAGGACCTGGCAAATATCTACCAAGGAAAGCAGGGCTGGCAAGATTCTCATCAGAGAACTCAGTATTCAAGGTGAAAGGCATTAAAGATATGGAATATCATGTAAGCCCCTTTGGCCCCTACCTCCCCCCCTCATTCCCCTGACACCCCGTTGGCCCCTTGGGGCGAATGAATCCTGTACATCTGTCTGCATCCAATGAAAACTACCCATTTTCTGCTTTTTCCTTAGCTCCTCATGGGCCCTTGACACATCCCCACATTCTCTCATCATCTCCTCACTGCTCAAATGCCTTTCCCGTAAGTCCTCCTGAGAGTCCTTGGGGAAATCCTCCATTGTGCCTCTGTCCGTTTTTCTTTTTGCTTTGCGGGGCACATAATCTTCAGCTGGACGCTTTTCGGCGGCCCGTGCCTGGCTCTCTGGCTTTGTCTGGGATTCTGTCTTGCCCTCACCTTGTGGTTTGCCCTCACTTTCGGACTTTCTCTGCTTTTCCTGCTCTTCCTGCCGTCCCTCATCTTCTTGTTGTCCCTCCTCATCTGGCTCTGCCTCATCCTCTAGCTTTCCCTCACATTCTGGCTTCTCTTCCACGTCCGGCTTTTCTTCCTCGTCTGACTTTGATTCATCTTCAGGCTCTACATCCTCTTCTGGCTTTCCCTCGTTTTCCAGTTTCCCTTCATGTTTACTACAGGGTTTCTCCATGTTGAGGTTTTCCCACTTTTTCCTTTCCTGGGAAGTAGGAGGGAAGAAAAGAGGAGACTCGGGAAACTGAAGGCATGGGGTGACTGTAAGTCCCGATAGCACTGGCATCTTGCCCCTGGTGAGGGATCCCCTACCCTACCCCCTGGTGTGCCTTCTGCCTACCCCATACCCCATCATTCCTCTCACACACGTGGGCCCACCATTCCCTAGCAGGTCAGGCCACTTCTCTACACTCCTTCAGCCTGGGCAGTGGGGCCCCAAATTCTGCCCAGGCTATTCCTTCCACTCTCTCAACCCTTCTGGGTCGCTGTCCCTGCCGCCCACCCTTTCACCCACCTGCAAAGATTCTAGACAGGTTGCTCCTCCTCCTCAGACCTCGCAGAGTGCCAGGAGCAGACACGGAGATCTGCAGACAAACAGGAGACTGGGCAGGGGCTGCGTGCTCAGTGGGCTCACAGGGACTCGGGTCCCTTCCCTGCCTCCAGGCCCTTGTCACGCGAAAGACATCTATCGATCTCTCCCGCACCCCAGTCGCCATTTCTTCCCAGGCCTTGAGCTCCAGACAGATGCTTTCAAATTGCGTTTGGGTCTCGTGCCTCCTCCCCTGGAGGCAACCTGCTCCATCCCACCCGCTTTTCGCTGAGGTCAATTTGCCTCCACAGGTACAGAGTGTGAGAGGGGGGTTTTCCAGAATATGCCTGCATTTTGCTGTCGCACTGCGGGGTCGCCCCCCGCCCAGTTTCCTGATCTAAAAGGAATGGGGTGATCACAGGAGGAGGATTGAGGAAGCTAGCTGACCCGCTGCGGGGGCCTCCCGCCCCCGCCCACTCTGTGCCCCCCCATCCCGTATCACCAATCTCCCAGATCCCTTCCCCAGCCTCTTCCCCGCAACTCCATCCTTGTTCCAGTGTCCGCGTTAAGCACCCGCCTTCACACTGACCTGCGGGGACCGGAGACTGGTCTTCGCTGCCTGCCTTGGGCTCGAGGAAACCCTCTCACTGCTCTCCTGCCACCTGGGCAACCCAAGGAGCTAGTTCTGTATGGGCGCTGAGACCAGACCAGGGCAGTAGGGTGAGCCGGCTGGTGGGCGGGCACCGGGGCTGGTACCCACATAGGCACCCGGCCAGTCACGTGAGCCCTTCGTCACTGGAGCTTAGCCATCCCCTGTCCCGCCCACCTCACCTCCCTTTCCTAGGGGGACCGGGAAGCTAAGGATGGTGGGAGGGTTGTGTGTAACAAAGGGGAGGAGAGTCTTGAGAGGAGGAGGAATGGGAGGCTTTCTAACCCCAGGTGCTTTACCTGGCACATAATACAGCATCCTTTCACAGCATCCCTCTCAGATGCACACTATGGCCAGCTGATCAGAGAGGGTACCCTACTTTGCCAAGAGCTTTCAGCTTTACTTTAGCTCTTGAGCCCCATAACCCCCTTTCAAGACGGGCTCTGCCTGACTCTAGCCCAGGTGCTGGTGCCTGTCAGGGAGCTGAGCTCCTGGGACGCTCTCCTGAGCCTCCTCTCTCCTCAGTCCCTGGGTTCACTCTCTGTGGGTCATCTTCAGTTCCCTGTAAACACCAATGACTCCCAAATCTACGTCTCTAGGCTATTTCCTCCTCTGAATCTCATATCAGCCTTGCCGACTGTCTATCGGATGTCACTGACCGAAAGTTCTTGAAGGACCTCAAAGTCCATACGCCCAAACTGATTTCACTAATTCCCTTCTAGCCTTTGATGTTGAACTTTTGCCACACTTGAAACTTACATTCTGATATTTGACATGTTTTCATAGAGAGTGTCAGCTGTAAAGCGTTAAAACATTTTAAAATATGAATCTCTCAGATGTACAGAAGTATCCAACACATTCACTACTGCTTCTTGCTTCCTTTTTGTTCCTTTTCTTACCTTTCCTTTCCTTCTCTTCCATTATTCTTCTCTTTGACATTTGGGAAACCACCACTCAACTCAAAGAACTTGAAAATTGCCAATATTATTGTTGCTGCAGTACAGTACCATATATTTGGGTTTTGACAAGATAGTTATGATGTGTTTTGCTAGAGGTCTCATTGAGATTATCCTCTTTGCAGTGAATCAAACTCCTTGGATACATAGATTGTGTCTTTTATCAAATTTGAGTAATTTTCAGCCACATTTCTTTAAAAATTCTTTCTGTTCCTTTCTGTTTTTCTTTTCCCTGTTAAGTTCCCATAATGCACATAAGGTGTATGTTAGTACACTTGATGAGTCTCTACAGGTCTCTTCAAATCTGTTCATTTTTCCATGTTCTTTATATTTTGTGTCCTCAGATTGGTTAATATTAAGTGACCTATCTTAAGTTCCCATTTTCTTTCTTCTGCCAGGAAAGATCTACTTTCATACTTCTTTAGTGATTTTTTCATTTTACTTTTCAGTACCAGAATTTCTATTTATTTTTTGATTTCTATATCAGTTTATATTTCTATCTTTCTGAAGACATTCTTCTCCTCCTTTCCTTTAATCATTTTCTGATGGTTTCCTTCAGCTCTTTGAGGATATATAAGACAGTTGACTAAAAATATTTATCTAGTTAGTGAAATATAGTACATGGACTTCTTCATAGATAGTACCTAGTAACTTATTCTCTTTCCTGTGAATGGGCTGTATATTATTTTCTCTTTGCATAACACAAAATTTTGTTGTAATCTGTATATTTTTAATACAATGTGCAGACTCTGGAATTCATATTCTCCCCTCTTCTTTAGGTTTTGTTGTCACTCTCTCATGGGTCTTTACTTGCTTTGTGACTTTTTAAATTATTTTTGTAAATTCCGTATTCTTCGTTATGTATGGCCTCTAAACTCTGTTTTATTAGCTTATTGGCCAGCTGCTATCTGGACACAGTTACTTTAAATGCCTAAAGCCAAAAAGTTCCCCCTTTCTTTCTTCTGTCTGCTTTCTTCAGAAAAGAAGAAAGAAAAGGGGAACTTCAGGCTTTAATCATTTAAAGTAACGGTGTCCAGATAGCAGCTAACCAATAAGCTAACAAAACACAGACTTTAGTGGCTAAATATGAGAAAGAGTACAGAATTTACAAAAATAGTTTTAGAAGTCACAACAAAAGAATTTAAAAGAACAAATACTTTCCTGGTCTTTCCAGATGATCTCTGAGTTGTGATACGTTTTAATGCTTTACTTTATGCTTGTGCAGAGTCTCAAGGTGAATGTTTGAGTTTTCTAACCTTGGGTATACACATGGCCTTCATGATTTTCCAGCATGTATGATAACTTTTAAAGGTGCTTGTTCCTTCTCCTATCTTTTGTCTCTTAACACCTCCTTTTCAGGCTCCTTGGTCTCTATTGTTTTTCCTGTGTGTTGTCCTTTGCTCCAGACTTGTGTGGCTAATACTTGTGACTTTAAATACTTTAGGCAAAAGCCAACTGAGAAGTCAACCCAGTACCAGCCCTAGGAGTGCTCCCAATCTGGTATAATAGAGGGAAGCCTTAGTGCTGGTCTTTGAGGGAGTTACTAGGCTGGCAAAGACCCACACCACAATGCTATGAGAATAAGATCCAAATTTTCACCTGTTAGTAATTTCCATTTTACTCTTCCCTAGTCCTTGAAAGCCACCAATCTGTGTTATATCTTCTATTAGTCTGCTAGAGCTGCATAACAAAATCACACAGATTGGTGGCTTAAGTACTATATATTCATTTGTCATAGTTCTGGAGGATAGAAGTCCAAGATTAAGGTGTCAGTAGGTTCAGTTTCCTCTGAGGCCTTTCCTTTTGGCTTGCTGATGGCTGCTTTGTTGCCATGTCCTTACATGCTATCTTCTATTTGTAATTTATATTTTTAGTTGAAAGTAAAAATTGTATATGTTTATGGTGTACAACATGCTGTTATGATAGCTGTACACATTGTAAAACGGCTGGATCAAACTATTTAACATATGCATTAGATCATATACTTATTTTTTTTGGTGGTGAGAACACTAAAAGTCTACTCCCGGCAATTTTAAAGTATACAATATTATGTTATTAACTATAGTCACCATTATGTATAATCTAGCTCTTGAACATACTCTTTTTCTCTAACTGAAATTTTGTGTTTTTGATCAACATATCCCCAATACCCACCCCAGCCTCTGATAACCACCATTTTACACTATTTCTATGAATTTTACCTTTTTTATTTTATTTTATTTTATTTTATTTTATTTTATTTTATTTTATTTTATTTTATTTTATTTATGTTGTTTTGAGACAGAATCTCACTCTGTTGCCCAGGGTAGAGTGCTGTGGCATCAGCCTAGCTCATAGCAGCCTCAAACACTTGGGCTCAAGCAATCCTCTTGCCTCAGCCTTCCTAGTCGCTGGGAATACAGACACCCACCACAACACCCAGCTATTTTTACAGACAAAGTATGGCTCTTGCTTGGGCTGGTTTAGAACTAATGAGCTCAAGCAACCCACTCACCTTGGCCTCCAAAAATGCTAGGATTATAGGTGTGAGCCACTGTATCTGGCATGAGTTTTACCTATTCTTGATTCTACATATAATTGAGATTATGCAGTATTGGTCTTTGTGTGCCTGGCTTATTTCACTCAACCGAATGTCCTCTAGGTTTATTCACATTGTTGCAAATGTCAGTATATCTTACTTTTTAAGGCTGAATATAATTTTGACATTTTATCACATTTTACTTCTCTGTTCATCCATTGATGAATACTTGCTTAGAATTTTCTATATTATACAGAATTGTGTCATTGATGACAGTGGACATCCCTGTATTTCTCTTGATCTTAGAGGGAAAGCTTTAAACATTTTGTATTTGATTATGATGTTAGCTATGTGATCATCATATAAGGTCTTTACTTGAGGAGCTCAGGCAAAATGGCCAACTGGAGCCAGCTTTCCACAGAGGCTCCTGTCCAGAAGGAGACTTAAACAACAGCCAATGGTTTGGAGCTGAGCCAAGAGAGAAGGTTGACGAACACATATCAACCCTGTTGAGGTGAGCTGCCACCCTAAGGAAACAAATAATAGGTACAAAATCCATTGCCAAGTGGACGGGAGTCCCCTCCCCCAGGAGAACAGCTCACAGTATACTCTATACAAATAAGTGAGCAGAGTTCACATCCCCTCCTATTATCTCCCATGGGAGAGACCCTCTAAAAATCAGAACTCTTTCCCTAGAAAGGACTTATGAATGTGCCATAGCACAGCACTCTCCCACCAGGTATAAAACTGTATATATTCTCTACCTGTAATTATGAACTCCCAGAACTCCCCTCCACTCTCACCCCAAGGTCTGGAAGCCTGTCCCCCATGGAGTCCAAATTCCTGGCATTTTCTCAAGAGGTGTGGACAGGGCGTGGGCTGTTGCTGGTCTGTGCTGATTCTGTGGCAAGGGAGTAAGGAGAAGATGTTGAACTGAGGCTGAGAAAACCCTATGGGAGAAGGAGAGGTGGTGCCCTGCAGCACAGAGCAGCAGCAGCAGAAGGTGGCAGGAACAATAGGGCTCACACCCCTGGGGATATTTTGAAGAGACACTCCCTGACTCTCTGGGCAACCAGAGGAAGCCGGGCATCTTCTCTGGAGGCAACCACTGGAGGAACATATCTGGGACGGAAACCCAGGCCCCATGAGTAAAGGTTATGCCTGAGGCAGTACTGGTTTGGGCGGGGCACGTGGACTAGAATACGCGCACCTAGAGGTGGCATACTCCCAGGGTGGGGCTGATCCAGGACTGCTTTAGTGAGCCTAAGATGTACATGGCCCTCAGGGGATCATAGCTGAGACAAATGCAGGCAAAAAGAGGCAGAAACTGAAAGCTGAGTGTGAGCTCTAATTGTGCCTGCCCCAACACGGACTGCAGCCCAGACAGACATCCAGCTCCAGGCAGTGGCACACACCGGGGCTGAGTCACAGTTTCTGTGACCTCAAACAGAATCTGCTCTGCAGGGGAATATAGCTGGGACACAAACAAATTCTGTGAAATTGTTCTGTTCTGTCAGCAACATCAATCAAGGGTGGTGCTGGAACTGAGTGAACCACCCCACCCTCTGTTAACCACCCAAGGTTGTCAGGCCTCAGCTCTCCCTGACGGTTGGTGCAGAGTGTGGAGGCCTGGCTAAGAAGACATAGATCCCCCTGTGACTCAGGCAGGCACAAACCTCTGGAGCAGCTGCTCATTGGAGGGAACTGAGTCACAGGCCTGCTGGGGTACCAGTGACTGGGTGTGACAGAGGTTCAAGGTGGGGAAGGAGGCATAAACCTTCCCATTCATTGGATGGGGTAGGTCCTTCTGACCTCACGGAGCACAGGAGCGAGTCATACTTGACCTGTCAGCAGACCTCCACTATCTAATTGCCAGAGACCTTTTGAACTGTCCCACCTGAGACCAGTGCTGACTGGGACAATTGATTTGGACCTCTTGAACTGAGCCAATCACCTGAGGAATATATATAGTAGTACCTTGGGTTTGTGGTAATGGGAAGGTTTGATTTTCCTTTTCCAGTTGTTGCCCATGGGGGGTGGAGTGACTGAATTGCTGGTATTTCTCCACAGCTGAGACTTCAACACAGAGTAACTGATTCACTATGGTAGGAGAGAGACCAGCTGAAAATAAGACAGAGCCACTTAGCCCCACCACACCAAGTAAGTCCCCAGTGTCTCAGGCCATGGCACTGTATAGGTCCTTTGCAAAGCTCTAAGGGAAAAGGTACAGATACCAATCCCAGCTACTGGGAAAAGGGCTGGTTAATCACTACTCCAGGAGCCCCCAACCCAACTTCACCTTCTCTGATCATCTAGCCAAATGGTATAAAATAACCAAGGGGCGGAATCAGCAGAAAAACTTGGGTAACATGAATAACCAGAATAGATCAACTCCCCCAAGGAATGATATGGCGGACACAACTGAAGGTCCAATTCATAAACAAATGGCTGAGATGTCAGAAACCAAATTCAGAATCTGGATTGCAAATAAGATTTAAAAAATGAAGGTAAAGTTGGAATTTGAAATTCAAGGAACATTTCAAAAGTTCTCCCAAGTATTTGATGAAATCAAAGACAAAATCACCAAAGATTTTGACTCATTGAGACAAGAATTCACAGCCCTCAAATATCTGAGAAATGCAGTAGAATCCCTCGGTAACAAAATGGAGCAAGCAGAAAAGGGATTTCTGACATTGAAGACAAAGCTTTTGAATGCTCACACACTCTCAAAGAGGAAGAGAAGTGGAGAGCAAAAGCAGACCATTCTCTCAGAGAGCTCTGGAATAATTCGAAGAACACTAATATTTGCCTTATAGGATCTCTGAAGGCAATAAAGTTGCTTAGCAAGGAACAGAGGCTCTTCTGTATGAGATTATGAAGGAGAACTTTCCAGACATGCCAAGAGATTCTGAAATTCAGATAGTAAACAGTTTCAGAACCCCAGCACAACTCAACCTGAATAAGATGTCTCCTAGGCACATTATAATTAACTTTTCCAAAGTTAAAATGAAGGAGAAAATTCTGCAAGCAGCCAAATGGAAGAAAACAATAACCTACAAGGTGAAGAATATTAGAATGACTGCAGATCTCTCTGGTGAATCCCTTCAAGCTAGACAAGGGTGGTCATCGAATTTTAAACTCCTAAAACAAAATAACTTTCAATCCAACATCCTGTATCCAGTGAAACTGAGTTTCATTTATGATGGAGAAATTAAATACTTTAACAACATTTACATGTGGAAGAAATTTGCCATAACTAAACCAGTACTCCAGGATATTCTCAGACCTATCCTCCATAATGACCAATGCAATCTTCCACCACAAAAGTAAACTCACCCAGAAACTTTTGATCAAATTCCAACTTCCACAGTGGCAAAAGTATTAAAAATGTCCACTACACTTTTGAAAAACGCAATACCCAAAATTATACCAGGCTTATCAGTACTTACATTTAATGTGAATGGCTTAAATTGTCCTCTGAAGAGGCACAGGTTGGCTGACCGAATACAAAAACTCAGGCCAGATATCTGTTGAATATAAAAATCTCATCTTACCTTAAAAGACAAATATGGACTCAGGGTGAAGGAATGGTCATCTATATTTCAGGAAAATGGAAATCAGAAAAAAGCAGGGGTTGCAATTTTATTTGAAGATGCAATAGGCTTTAAGTCAACAAAAGTAAGGAAAGACAAGGATGGTCATGTCATATTTGTTAAGGGTAACACTCAACATGATGAGATTTCAATTATTAACATTTATGCACCCAACCAGAATGTGCCTCAATTTATAAGAGAGACTCTAATGGACACGAGCAACTTGATTTCCCCCAGCTCCATAATAGTAGGAGAGTTTAACACTCCTTTGGCAGTGTTGAATAGATCCTCCAAAAGAAGCTAAGCAAAGAAATTTTAGACTTAAACTTAACCATTCAACACTTGGATTTAACAGACATCTACAGAACATTTCATCCTAACAAATCTGAATACACATTTTTCTTATCAGCCCATGGAACATACTCCAAAAATGATCACATCTTAGCTCACAAGTATAACCTCAGAAAATTTAAAAGAATAGAAATTATTTATTGCATCTTCTAGGACCACCATGGAATAAAAGTTGAACTCCATAACAACAGGAATCTTCATAATCATACAAAAGCAAGGAAACTAAATAACCTTAAGCTGAATAATAGCTGGGTCACAGATGAGATTAAGAAGGAAATTACCAAATTGTTGGAACAAAACGACAATGAAGACATAAATTATCAGAACCTCTGGAATACTGCAAAGGCACTCCTAAGAGGGAAATTTATAGCACTGCAAGCCTTCCTCAAGAGAACAGAAAGAGAGAAAATGGGACACCTCAAGCATCTGGAAAAGGAAGAAAATTCTAATCCCAAACCCAGCAGAAGAAAAGAAATAATCAAAATTAGAGGAGAATTAAATGAAATTGAAAGCAAAAGGATTATACAACAGATCAATAAATCAAAAAGTTGGTTTTTTGAAAAGGTCAATAAAATAGATAAGCCTTTAGCTAACCTAACCAGGGAAAAAAGGGTAAAATCTCTAATTTCATCAATCAGAAATTGTAAAGGTGAAATAACAACAGACTCCTCATAAATTCAAAAAATCTTTAATGAATATTACAAGAAACTCTATTCTCAGAAATACAAAAATCTAAAGGAAATTGACCAATACTTGCAAGCATGCCACCTTCTTAGACTTAGTCAGAATGATATGGAAGTGTTAATAGGCCTGTATAAAGTTCTGAAATAGCATCAACTATACAAAATCTTCCTAAAAAGAAAAGCCCAGGACCAGATGGTTTCACATCAGAATTCTACCAAACCTTTAAAGTGGAACTAGTACCTATATTACTCACCCTTTTGCAAAATATAGAAAAAGAAGGAATATTACCCAACACATTCTATGAAGCAAACATCACCTTCATCCCCAAACCAGGAAAAGACCCAGTGAGAAAAGAAAATTATAGACCAATATCACTAATGAATATTGATGCAAAAGTATTCAACAAGATCCTAGCAAACAGAATCTATCAAC
>CAUYRH010001603.1:0-15026 GCA_963574655.1 Perodicticus potto
TCTCCATTGTTTTTGATGGCTGAGTAATATTCCATGGTATACATATACCATAGCTTACCAATCCATTCCTGGGTTGAAGGACATTTAGGCTGTTTCCACATTTTAGCAATTGTAAATTGGGCTGCGATAAACAGCCTAGTAATAGTGTCTTTATAATAAAAGTTTTTTATTTTCTTCTGGATAGATGCCCAGTAATGGGATTGAGGGATCAAATGGGAGGTCTAGGTTGAGTTGTTTGAGATTTCTCCATACTTCCTTCCAAAAAGGTTGTATTAGTTTGCAGTCTCACCTGCAGTGTGAAAGTGTTCCTTTTTCCCCACATCTGCACCAGCATCTGCAATTTTGAGATTTTGTGATATAGGCCATTCTCGCTGGAGTTAGATGGTATCTCAGGGTGGTTTTAATTAGCATTTCTCTAATACTTAAGATTCTATTCATCTCTCTTCCCCATTGATGTATGGAATTGTTGACTTTTTCTTGTAGATTAATTGAAGTTCCGTATAGATCCTGGTTATTAAATTTTTGTTAGATTCAAAATATGCAAATATCCTTTCCCATCGGGTATGATTACAGTTCTTGCTTGGGGAAAGAGTTAATAGAGCTTCCAAAAATATTGTTTCAATATCATAAGCATTGAAGGGAAAAATAAAAGCTAATTGTCATCTTCTTTTTTAATTTTCAACTGATGAGGAAGCATAATAGAAAAAAAACATTACACCAGGAGTTCAAACGTTGAAACTACTTAATATGAAGGCAATGCAAGGATAGTGGTAGGGGAATGAGGGATCAGGGAGATGAAAGATGGGTGGGGGCTGAGGGATTATGGTGTATGGCACACCTCATGGGGGCAGGACACAATTATAACAGGGACTTTACTTAACAACTGAAATCAGTGTAACCTAATTCTTTGTACCCTTAATGAATGACAAACACTAAAAAAAGTTGGAACTACTCAATTTGAGAATTTATGTTTTTATGATCTAAACTGACTATAAAATTATAGATAATGGAGTTTATATTTATATTATTTCTCTTTTACTTTTGTCTGATGGTGTATTCTCATGTTTTAGGGGAGTATTTGATTTGAGAATGAACTGAGCTGTTGGATATACCCTTACACACAGGACCCTTTGAGAATTGGGGTTAGTTAGTTTGGTATTTTTAAATATTTCATTATTATCATATTGCTACTGATATGCAAAAGAGCATCAATATTTATATGTGTATATATTATATCTATCATCTATCTATCTATCTTTATCTATCTACTTTCCTGTATATCTCTTTAGTGGAAAAAGATAAAGTGGTATTCATAGTAGTACAAAATATGGAATTTGATCCTGTTGTTCTGTTCTGCCTCCCAGATATGATTTTGGTCTAGGTCTAAGGCCAGATGCTGGCACCATATTGTCCATTCAGGGATGACTCAGGAAACTTTGAGGCTATAAAACAGATTTAAAAGACATGGAGCTGGTGAATTTGTAAAGATAAAAAATTTACATTTGCTTTTTGTCTGTTTCAAACTCCGTAGTTTGATTTTTGGCCCTTACTGAAAAATTATGAATTAACAAATTTTTTTGTTACTTCATTATCAAGACCAGCCATCCTTTCAGATCCCCCCCCTTTTTTTTCTTTGTTCATGGAATGAAGTTAATTTTTGTTTTCATTTTTTTATTTCAGATTGATATGAAAGTGCAAATGTTTAGGCTACATTGTTTCCTCTTCCCATTAAAGTCCAAGTTGTAGTTGAGCCCTTCACCCAGGGGTTGTGCTGTATACCCTTACATTGTGCCCATTAGGTGAGAACTTGAAAATCACTCTCTTCCCTCTTTCCCTTTCCCCTTCCTCCTTTCTCCTTCCCCTGTTCCCTTTCTCCCTTTCCCTTTTCCCTCCTAACCCTGCCCTCACTGGAAAATACTTGCATTTTTCTTTCATGTGGGCATATAGTTATTTATCTTTTGGTTTCATATTAGTATTGAGGACATTGAATACTTGCTTATCTGTTCTTATGATGCTTTACTAAGTAGAATGTGCTTCAGCTCCATCTAGGTAAATACAAAAAATACAAAGTCTCCATCTTATGACTGAATAGTATTCCATGGTGTACATATACCACAGTTTATTAATTCATTCATGGGATGATAGGCATTTGGGTTGATTCCACGTCTTGGCGATTATGAGCTACAATAAACATTTTAGTACAAATGTCCTTGTGGTAAAAGGGTTATTTTTTTCTTCTGGGATATACCTAGTAATGGGATTTCAGTATCAAATTGAAGGTCAACTTTTAGTTCTTTGAGGATTCTCCATACTTCTTTCCATAGAGGCTGTATTAGTTTGCAATCACACCAAGCAGTGCAAAAGTGTTCCCTTCTTTCCACACCCATGCCAGCATCTGCAGCTTTTGGATGGGTACAGCTTATATTCTCTCTGGGGTTAAGTGATATTGTAGGATGGTTTTGTTTTGAAATTCTCTGATTATTAGAGATCATGAACATTTTTTTACGTATTTGTAGCCATTCATCTGTCTTCTTCGGAGAAGGTTCTGTTCAAGTCTCTTGCCTGCTTATAAATAGGATTGTTTATTCTTTCGTGTTGTTCAGTTTGAGTTCCCTGTAGATTCTAGTTATCATCACTTTGTCAGATTTGTAGTATGCAAATATCTTCATATCTTCATCCATTCGGAAGCCTATTTGTTTGCTTCAGTTGTGCTGCCCTTAGTTGTGCAGAAGCTTTCTGGCTTGATAATGTCCCATTTGTTTATTTTTGGTGTTGCTACAATTGCCAACTGGGTCTTCTTCATAAAATCTTTTCCTGGGATGATTTTTTTCAATAGCTTTTCCCACATTTTCTTGTAGGATTTTTATTGTTTCATGTCTTAAGTGTAAATTCTTCCAGCTGACAATGGATGCCGAGATCACTTTTTTTTTTTAATAGAATTATTCCATTTCAATCATTGAAGGGAAGAGGTAGAAAGAAGATTGTTTTGAAAGCTAAATGAGAGGTAAGATGGAGGTTTCACTGGAGAGTAATAGCTGGGACCTACACTTTGTTCTGTATGAATGTCGTCTGTGGACAATACAGGATCCAAAAATGAGAGCTAAAAGTAAATCCATTAGAGACCCTAAGAAAAGTGCTAACTAAGAGAACCATGGCCACATGTGAAGTTTAAAATCCCACCAGTAAACTTCACTAGAAGCTTCCTGCTCATAAAGTGTAATGTTAGTTTTTATTTCTCTGACTGTTTAACAAAGAAACAGTAATGTTTTCTCAGCATAAACAAAAGCCAAAAGGAGGCTCAGCACCTGGATCACAGTGGTTATGGCGCAGGCCACATACACCCAGGCTGGTGGGTTTGAACCCAGCCAGCTAAACGACGACAGCTAAAAGAAAAAAAAATGCTGGACATTTAGGCGGGCACCTGTGGTCCCAATATCTTGGGAGGCTGAGGTAGGTGAATCTCTTGAACCCGAGTATGAGGTTGCTGTAAGCTGTGATGCCATAGCACTCTACCAAGGGTGACATAGTGAAACTCTATCTCAAAAAAAAAAAAATGCCAAATAGATCTGTTACATGAGTTAGGCAGAAGTATAGGAGGAGGACAAGAATAGCAAGGTGTTGTTTACACTACAGTGTATTATTGGAGCCTGGTGTCTCTGATGGGCTGGACTTTCAGGGACTACACCTTGGGTGGAGCAGGTCTAGAAAGTCTGTGAGTTTGAGTCCAGATGGATAACTATAGGACAGAATTCCCAAAAGCTAAGCTGAAGTGGTTAAAGCAGAGAGAATTGAAAGGATTTATTTTAAACTTTGAAGGAGGTCATGTTTGTCCTAGGAAATCCTTGAGTAAACTTTAGTCTCTAGGCTATAAATGTTGTGATTCCTTTAAGAAGTTGTTGAGTGAGTTTTATTGTTGCCAGGTGGGCACCAGGTGGGATTTGGGCAAATTGAGGAGAAAGACAATAAGAACACTGAACATTTACTAATTTCATTCTTTGAAATTGGCCCTTATGATTTTATGTGCCTGTCTCTTTTGTAATAGTCTTTTGGCCAGGTAGAATTTAGCACTTTTAAATTTTGGAGATATCAGATAAACTTTGCTATTTAGTTAATATCTGTTATGACTCTGGAAAACAAAGCAAGATAAGCAGCAATGTTAAATAAAAAGTCTTATAAGAGAATATTTTAGATCTCTCCATGACATTTTCTAAAGAAGCAAATCTTTTTTCTGAGACAGAATCTCACTCTGTTGCCCTGGGTAGAATGCCGTGGTGTCATAGCTGACAGCAACCTCAAAGTCCTGGGCTCAAGTGATCCTCCTGCCTCAGCCTCCCTAGTAGTTGGAACTGCCACAATGCCTGGCTAGGTTCCTTCCCTTCCCTCCCTTCCTTCCTTCCTTTCTTCCCTCCTCCTTTCTTTCTTTCATCTCACTTTGTTCAGGCTGATCTTGAATGACTAAGTTCAAGGAGTCCTGCCTCGACCTCCCAGAGTACCAGGATTACAGGGGTGAGCCACCGTGCTTGGCCAAAGAAGGTAAATCTTTTCCATAACTGATTATAAACTGTTGTATGTGTATTGTGAAGGTCTCACAGCAGTCAAGATTACAGATATAAAGGAGATTTGGTTATTTCTGTGCAACTCTAGTATTAATTACTGTTGATAATATATATCAAGACCCACTATAACTTTAGTGATCTTATACAGGTTTAGAATAGATGGGTATACTAATCTTGTCTGGGCCTTTTGAGTATCTCCGGAAAAGCTTTAAAGTGGAAACCATTATTTAAATAAACAAACAAACAAGTAAACCTTTTCTGCTTCCAAGGCTGCTATCAGGCCCAATCTCTCTTTCTTCTATCCTCTCTCCATCTCCAGGTTTAAAGTTCTACTTGTGGAGTCTGAGGCCCCCTTTTCAAATGTTGGAGTTTATGCTGAATATTAGGGTTGACTAGGAAACAAAGTACATTGCTAAGGTGTATTGTCCCTCCCCTAGTATCAAGATCTAAATTAGTAAAGTAGCAAAAGGCTTTGGCCAGTCATGAGAAGGAAAAAGGACTGGATTTTTATCCTGGCTCAGAGTGATTTACAACACCTTGAGACCCCACTGGTTCCCTGGAGGGGGAGTACTAGAAGGTCAGGTGGGTATGGCCAGGTGAGAGAGTTGGAGAAGAAGAGGGAGGATGGGGAGCAAGGGAGAGTACACTGAAAGAGGCAGGCAAAAGAGAAATATTATCTGGAAAGTGAGGACAGTGAGATGCAGGGGTAAGAAGTAACATGAGGCAGACAGAGGGAAGATCATAAAGTCTGCCAGATTCAAAGAGAACCCCAAAGTGGAGGACTTTATACCCTTAGCAGGCCAGCAACAATAGAAAATTGAGTAGTATTTAAATCCATTATTGGTTAGAAAAACAAAAAGAAAAAGAAAAAAAAAAAAGAAATCCATTATTGGACCAAATTTTTTGTGATTTAATTTCCTAAACATTTGGGACGGGGGCCAGTGAGTCCCAAATTTCCACCCGAATGTAGCCCATAATGGCAACTAGGAGAAAGAAATTGACTTCTTAGGGATGGTCATATGTCAGTAGAAAAAGAAGTCCAAGGGGTCATCCTTGGCTCAGACACATCAGGAGTTCCACTCAGACATAAGGGATCCTCCAAATATGAGTCAGACTGAAACCTAGAGATCTGGCCGGAAAAGCATGTGTTCCCATGTTCTGACCCAGACAGAGATCTGGTAGTCTTCCCAATAGCCAGGCATCCCTGGATATGGGTGAAGACTGATGAGGGCAGGGACCCCTTGTGAAAGAGTGTTTAGGAAGTGTCCTTTCATGCCGCCCTCTTGAGTGGTAGAATAGGTGCTGGATTTCCTTTTTGAGCAAACAAAGGCAAATGCTACTACTCCCCAACCATAAGCATGTGACCATTTCCGGAGCCTAGAGTTTTCTTGACAGAATGAAGGCACTGAGAATGATGCCCTAGGAGTGGCGCAGCAGAGGAGAAAGCTGCTTTTAGACAGAAGCAGAGAAGTGAGCTCCTTGTATAGAGATAGAGATGACTCAGTTTCCCCATGTGGAGGCAGTAAAGTGATTTCTCTTCCTCCCCATGAAGGCCACCAAAATATTAGGGTATGAGCTAGTGCAGAGAGCTAGCACATGCAGGTTTGAGAAAAATTTCTCCAGACAGGATAGGATAGAAATTATAAAGTTTATTTAATCTTCTTAGAGGGAGAAGGGGAGTGAGACAGTGAAAGAGAGTAGGGAAAAGAAAGAAAGAAAGGAAAAATTCTGGGACCTGAGGTCAAGCGGGAGCTAAATTTAAGGAGGGCAAAGAGAAAAAAAGTAATAGTAGCTAAATTCCCAAAGTATTATGAATCTGTTCCATTTGTTCCTTCTGTCTTCTTAGCACCTGGATGGTAAACAGCTGTCTTGCCATTGGAGACACTTTTCACAGGTTCTTTTGATCTTGTTATTGATCTGCCTTCCAGATATGATTTTGGGCTGGGTTTGAGGCCAGATGCTGGTGCCCTGTTGTTCATCCAGGGATGACTCAGGAACCCATGAGGCTACAAAACACATTCTAAAAGACAAGGAGCTAGTGAATGTAAAAAGAAAAATTTACATTTGCTTTTTGTCTTTTGGGCTTCTTTCTTACATTGTGAAAATTGACCTCCACAGGGGGCTTGCTAGCAAGAGAGGGCAGAGATGAGAGAGAGAGAGAGAGAGAGAGAGAGAGAGAGAGAGAGAGAGAGCTTGATTTTCAGCCCTTGCTGAAAAACTATAGAGTTAGTAATTTTCCTTTTTTATTTCACTATTTATACCAGCCATCCTTTCAAAAATATAGGCAGGACTATGTACAATCCTCCTAATAGTATCAGAGCATGTGGTAAGAGGACAATTTGACACACTTCCATTCTTATTATTTTTTAAGAACTAATGACTATATTTTGTAATTACAAAAATGACTATATTTGATAATTTTATAGTGTTGAAAGTATTCCACTAAAGTGTTTCACACTTAAAGGATGTAGGCAAATGTGAATGCTAACGAATATTCAAATACATGGTATAGTGTTTTAAAAAATTTTATAGAAATGCTTGTATAAATAGAATTAAATACCTAGACTATATAGACTCAAATATTTGCTGTAAACATTCCTGATTGGGTTAGTGATTCTTAATATATCTGCGTCTTTTAAATTTTAAACATTTTCAATGTTTCAAAATTTTTAAAAGAAAGTAAGTGGAAAGCAAATATGTACTGGAAACAAATACATTTAAATGAATATATACAGCCTTTATGTGAGGGATATTGAGTGATCAAAGACTGAAAATAAAAAATTATTCTGAAATGTAATGAAAGGAAACAGAGTCCAGGTTCTGTGTGGGCAAACCTGGCCTTTATTTCCACCTAGGTGCCGGTGAGCTGAGCTTGAGAAGGAAGTCAGCCCGTGAGTAATGTTGGATGGGGGTTTTAAACGTGGGAAGCATGGAGGCTCGTATATTCCCTTTCCTGGGGGGAACATCTGTTGGAAGGGTGGGGGTTGGCCCATTCACCCGTCCTAGGTGGGACATCCAATTCGGGCTAGTCGATTCTATTTGGGTGGGTCTGCTCTGTGTGGGTGGGTCCCCCCATTTGACTGTCATCCCGTTTTTATAGTCTGTAAGGAGGTGGGATGAGGGACTTGGAATCTCTTTGACTGCTTCCTTCTGGATGAGGGCTGGTGTGCACTACATGTAAGAAAAATGGAAAATGGGACAGGGAAGGGAGGAGTGTTTACAGGAACATTCTTGGTCTTTCAGTTTGAACTGATTGATATCCACACAGGGCGAGGACATGAGTGGTTGTTTTCCGAGTGTCTGCCTGGTCAACAGAGATGAGATGGAGGATTACTGGTCCAGAACTGAGAATGAGAAAAATCATAATAAGTGGCACTAAAATAGGAAATAACTAAGGAGGCCAGGAATCAAATGAGGACCAAGGATTAGATGATTCAAGATCCATTTGACTCTGTTTGATCCATTTGCAGAGTTCCTTTACTTTGCCCATGATTATTCCTGACTGGTTAGCAAAGAAGGAACATTCTTCTCCCCTCAAAACACATGTGCCCCATTTTTCTGCTGTAATTAAATCTAAGGCATGGAGATTTTGGAGTACCATTGCATCTAAAGAATTAATTTTGGATTGTAGGGTAACTGAAAAGTCTGCTACTCTTCCCATGGCTTTGTTAAGTTCTATGGAGAGTTGGTGGTAAAGATGAGTTGGTATATTAATGTCTGCAATGTCTGTGTCAATTTCAGTCACTGTGCTTGCTCTGAGGAGTACAGGGAGGATAGTATCCCTATTTTCTTTTTCTGGAAGTAGCAGGTTATGTCTCAGAGCCTGAGCTAGGGAGGAGTCATTCACAAAAGAAACTTGGAGGGTGAGAATAACTTGGGTGCAAACACCAAAATGGTTAGCCTGTAGACACTGATAGATGGAACGGCCACAGAGGAAGAATATTCCTGGAGGGCTACAGTAAGAATCAGATAAAAGTTGAGTTGAGGGAACAGAGATCAGGCTTTATAAAGCCTACAGTTTCCTGTGCCAGTGATATTGAAGCAGGTTAAATTGGCTGAGGCTAGGGATGGAAGGTCTCTAGTCATGGTGCTGAAGAGAGCTGTGTTATTTTATGGCAGAATGGAAGAGTTATTATATGTGTCAGGTACCGGTATAGAATTGGAAAGATTTTGGTATAGAGAATGGCGCATCCAGCATCCTGCAGGGAGGGGGGTGGGAAGAGAGAGGAAAAGCTCAGGACAGCTGAGAAAGAGGTGTTTAAAAGCCAGGGAATAAGAGTGTTGCTGTATATCTTAAAGGTCAATGGAGTCTATTTTCTTATAGGGTGATGGGGTTAGATTGGAGGAGAGTTTTTTTATGATTTGTTTTGGTTCTTGCTCATGTGCTACGTCCTGAATTTCTCACCCATCTGATAGTATTACATGTATGAAGTATGCCCAGCAGACAGTAGCCCTGACTTTATCTCTGGTGCATCTGGTGCTCTTAATTTTACCAATCCAGTACTTCTTTCCTCCATAAGAACATTTAGAAGCTTTGGTAACATCATCACAGTGTACTGACATGTAAGTGTAGTTAGTGAAAAAGGGGAATTCAGATAAGAATTGGACATAGTTACATGAGAATGGGGATTAGTAAGGTATTTACAAATATATGAGGGTCAGGTAGAAAGAAAACCTGTGCATTCAGTCAAGTTAGATGGGGAGGGGAGAAGGGTCAGAATTGACCAGAGGGGTAGCCAGAAGGAAAAGAAGTAGGAAGAGGAAAAATTGGGTTCTTCAGGAGGAAAGTCTTAGAAAATGCCTTGTAGCTACAGATCTTTGAAGGCTTCAAAGAGGTCATCCCACTTTTGAACATGTGACAGTAGCCAACCATCTTGAAAAAAGTTATGGAGAAAGAGAAGAATCAGGGAGGAATGTTACACATTTATGGATAATTGAACTCTTTGGGGATCCTGGTGAGTTTTAAGTTGGTGGGGGATAGTACTTGTGATTTCCAGCAGGAGTCTTCCAGTTTTGTAAGTTTTTCTGCAGGATACAGCTTTATTCGGGATTGGTAGATCCAGACCAGAGGGTCCATGACACAAACAACCATGGGGGTGTTGTAAAAAATGGTGTGAGGACCTGTCTAGTGAAGAAATAGAGTTCTGTGGGACAAAGGAGATTTGAGGAAAAGTTGGCCTCCCAATTGGTCTCTGATTGTCTCTGCTGAAGGTTGAGGTAGGAGCTGGTTTATTGTTTTCCTAAGTTCCTTCCTGGTTTCCTGGAGGATGGGAAAATAATTTCCTATAATAGAGTCTGGAGGGTTTCCCAGGCCCAGCATTATAGTTCTGCCATACATTATTTCAAAACGGCTGTAACAGAGAGGTTTGAGAGGGGTGGAGCAAATGCAGAATAAAACGATGGGGAAGAGTTAAATCCAATCTTGTGTTGGAGTACTAATTTAGTGAGATATTGTTTAAGGATGTTGTTCATTTGTTCTACTTTTCCTGATGACTGGGGCCTATAAGGCACATGTAAGTGCCACTGCATTCCTTGGGCCTGTGAGATCTGGGAGGTGATCTGGCTAATGAAAGCTGGGCCATTGTCCCTCTCAATAGAATGGGGAGGCCGATTCCAGGAATAATGTAGTCAAGGAGGGTGGAGACAACTTCCTAGGACTTTTCCCTTGTCATGAGAAAGGCTTCAACCCACCCTGAGAAGGTATCAACCCAAACTAAAAGAAGTTTATATTTTCATACGGGAGGTATGTGGGTGAACTCAATCTGCCAGTCTTGTCCAGGTATTTGGTCCCAGGCCTGATGTGTGGGGAAAGGGAGTGTTTTTATGGTTCCCTGGGGTGAGACTCGGGTGCAAATTATACATGACTGGGTTACTTGTTTAAAAGGAAAGATAGTCATGGGTGAGAAAGAAGCAGAGAAAGAAGAGCGTGAAGAGGCTTAAAGCCAACATGAAAGCTATTGTGGAAGGAAGAGAGGATATTTTGTGCTTGGGAGGAAGGAAGAATAAATTTTCCCTGTTGAAGGAACCATTGTCCCCGTGTGGGAAGATGCCAGTAATTGTCCTGTTCTTCAGATGTATATATTGGAGAGAATTTATTAAAGGACAAATATTGTCCTCCTGGGGCGGGGAGGGTATAAGGGCATTGCACTGCCCATTTGGATTCTATATCAGATTTTGGTTGCCTTTGGAAATTGGATCTGTTTTATTTTGGTGAACTTTACAGTGAATAATGGCTACTTCCATTGGGAATGTGGCTGAGTTTATGAGGTTTTTAATGCGTGTGGCATTGATAATAGAGGAGCCTTGAGTGGTAATGAATCCTCTTTCTTACCATTTAGCTGTATGGTGATGGATTATGTGGAAAATGTGTTTAAAATCTCGATATATGTTTATGGTGCAGCCTTGTGTGAGTTGTAGGACTTTAGTGAGGGCTAAAAGTTCTGCCTGTTGTGAGGAGGTGCAAGGAGGTATAGTAATTGAGGCAGTAGTGTGGGAAGAAGACACAATAGCACTGCCTTGGCAATGAAGTGAGCAGTGGTTAGAACAGGTGGTTCTAGGTGAGAACAGTGGTTCTCAACCTTCCTAATGCTGTGGCCCTTTAGTACAGTTCCTGTGGGTCACGACCCACAGGTTCAGAACCATTGATTTAGAAGAACTGCCATCGATAAACCAGGTATCTTAGGATTTAGGTAAAGGAAAGAGAGACATGGTAGGAAAAGAGTGTAGTGTTATGATCATTAAAGTCTAGGAGTCATGAAATGAGTTCTGGAAAGTGTGAGGGTCTTATGAGTAGAGGGCAACTCACAGAACTGAAGGGTTATATGCCTGGCCCAGGATAAACTGAAGGTCTGAGTTTTCTATAAAGAGGATTAAAAATTGGAGAGAAAGAGGTGTAGAGATTAAAGATGATAAGTGTTAGTGTTTTTAAAGGGATGGAATTTTATGGGGGGTAAGATTCTGGGCTTCCAGGAGAAGGAGGGACTTGGCTGCCACCACTCGGTGACAAAAGGGCCAGCCTAGAGCTGTGAATTCTGTTTTGAGAGGAATGCTATAGGGAGGTGATTCTTGTGATGTTTCTTTGTCAAGATTCCTACTACGCATCCTCGGTGTTTTGACACTGGGAGGAAAAATGGATAGCGGGGAACAGAGAGCTGAAGGGTGCTTGGGAAACAAAGATCATAGGGAACTGAAGGAAATTGACCAAAGCTCATGCAGGTCTAGGAGGTTGGTTGGGCAACCCTTAGCAGCAGTGTATAGAGGTTTAGCTGAGGCCATGAAATTGGGAACACAGGCTCTAAAATATGCTGAAACCCTCAGGAAGTCATTTTTTGTTTGGGGAAGGTGTAAGGAGGAAATAGCCCGAACATGGTGAGGGGAAATGAGTTTTTCCCATCCCTATAAGAGAATGCCAAGGTATCAGAAAGAGGGAGAGGTTAATTGGGCTTTGGAAGGGAACACTATCAGTGGTTTGCAACCGACAGGAACTGTATTAAAAGGCTGTGGCATGAGGAAGGTTGAGAACCACCTTCCTCTATATCCTTTGGTAGCGAGGAATGAGAATAAGTGGATGCTGTCCGGCTTGGAGGCAGTGGGGGAGGGGCTGCATAAAAGATGGTCATCTACATACTGAAGAATTGTGGAATTCTATAGTAAAGTTTAACTGCTGGAGGTTGCCCTGAAGTGCCTGCGCAAAGTAATGAGGGCTATCTCTAAATCCAGGGGTCCTCAAACTACAGCCTGCGGGTCACATGCTGTGGTGTGAATTGTATTTGTTCCCATTTTGTTTTTTACTTCAAAATAAGATGAGTGCAGTGTGCATAGGTATTTGTCCATAGTTTTTTTTTTTTTTAAACTATAGTCCAGCCCTCCAACGGTCTGAGGGACAGTGAATTGGCCCCCTGTTTAAAAAGTTTGATGACACCTGTCTAAATTCTTGTGGGAGAATTGTCCAGGTCAGCTGTTGGCTGGTTGAGGAAACAGGTTCTGTCCAGGTGAAGGCAAAAAGGGTTTGGGAGAGTTTGTGGATGGGAATGGTAAAGAAGGCATCTTTGAGATCTAAAACTATGTAGTGGAAAGTGTTGAAAGAAATGGTAGATAGGAGCTTATAGGGATTAGAGACTACTGGGTGAATAGGCTGAACCATTTCATTAATGACCGGTAAGTTTTACACTAACTGATATGAACCATTGATTTTTTTTTTTTTTTTTTTTACAGGAAGGATGGGAGTGTTATAGGGTGAATTAGTAGGTCTGAGAATACCAGTTGACAGGAGTTTGAGGATGAGTGGTTTAACTCTCATGAGGGCTGCCTTGGGGAATTGTTTAAGGGAAGTGTCTGAATGTTGGTATTGGAGAGCAACGAGAATGGGTGCATGACAGGAGGCTATAGAAGGAAGAGAGGTGTCCCACACAATGGGATCAATGGGAGGTCAGATTCAGAGTGGAGGGGTTGTAGGGGAGGGGTTGGAGAGGAGTAGGATGGTTAGTGAGAGGTGGAGGCCAGAGGGAATTGTCAGGATTGCTTGTAATCTTGAGAGGATATCTCTACATAGTTGGGGAACGCTGCATGAAGGGATAAAAAGAAATGAATGTGAGAGTGTTCAGAGAGTGAATACCACAAAGGTGGAGTAGTGTGCTGGTGCAGTAAATTACCATTGATTCCCACCACTGAGATCTCTGTTTTAGACGACCTTTATAAGATGGCAGTGTGGAAAAGGTTGCCCTTGTTTCTATCAGAAAAGAAATTGTCTTACCTTCCACTAGCAAAAATACATGGAGCTCAGATTTGGTGATTGTCCAGGGGGGCTTTCTGATTCTCTGGGGACTGTAAGTCTTCTGCAGCTAGGCCCAGGAGGTCAGGAAATTCTACTGGGTCCTGAGAGCAGCTACAAGCCAGATTCTCAGAAGGACCTAAGTAGTCAGACTTCCAGTGAAGACCTCCGTAGGCTGAACATGGTTTGGGGGGAGCTTTGGATTTGAGCACTGTGTTGCCAAATGGCCTGTTTTGCTGTATTTAAAACATGGTCTCGGGGAGATTTTTTTCTTTCAGAGTGCCCCAATGAGTTTCCAGAAGTATGTGGGTTTGTCTGATGGCAGAAGCCAATAACCGGAGTTTGTAGAGGCATTGCTATTTATAGGTCTCTTCTTGGTTATGGAAGACCTTGAAAGCCAGGTGAATGAGATATGGCTGGGGGCTCTGTGGGTCCTGAGGGGAGTTTTTGAGTTTTTTTGGGATATCAGGTGCAGACTGAGAGATAAAATGCATGCCTCTAATGAATCTGCCCTCGTTGCTCTTTGGTGATAAGGTAGTGTATTGGCGTAGAGCTTCATTAACATGGGCTATAACCTGGGCAGGATTTTCATCCCACTTCTGGGTTATTTCTTTTAATTTATCATAATTGGTGGCTTTATAGGCTGCTTTTTATAGTCCCTCTAAGGGATACTGGACCACGTGATTACAGAGGTGGACCACAGAAGTGTCAGTTTGGTAATTCCAATTGGAGTCCCCCTGGGAAATGGCTCTCGTGCCCTCCAGCATGTTCTGGTCTATCCTACATAGGTCTTCCACATTAATGTGGGCCTGGGTGTAGACCTACTCTCTCTTGTCTGAAGTTAGGGTGGAGGCAAGAATGCCATATAAATCACGACAGACTAGATCATGTGATTGGGTTAAATATTTCAATTCTTGAGAATATTTTGTGGGATCTGAGAACAAACTCAGTCTCTGGCTTATGTGGGACAGACCTGAGAAAGAAACAGGAACATGAACCCTGATGATGTCATCCATTCCTGCAACCTCCTGAAGGGAGAATGGGGGTTGTGGTGATCTGGAAATGGGAGCTTCAAAGGTGCGGCTGAACCTAGTATAGGGTGGGGAAATTGGGTCTTCCATGTTTCTTCTCTCTCCCGGTTCTGCCATCTTTTGTCTTTTTACCACGTGTGGTGGGAAGGCAAGTGGGGGTTTGTGGAGAGAGTGGGGATGAGATGGAATTGTGCACCTAGGAATGAGATGGAGGGAGGAGGGGTTGTGGAAGGGCAGAAGGATGTGGTTGTCTGCTGGCTCTAAATAGGATAATGGAGATTGGGTCAGGGAAAGCTGGTTTGACTTGCATGAGGAAGATCTGAGAAGGTTCACAAGACAAACACAGAGAAGGAATGTCTCAGAGGAGGAGAAAGTCCTGAATGTAGGAAATCTCCTCCCAACTCCACCTAATGTCTGACAGTAATTATTGAGATCAGTGAGAATTGAGAAATCAAAGTTGCCATTTTCAGGCCATAGAGAGCTGTCATCTAGTCTACACCAGTAAGCCAAGCAGTTTTACAGAAAAGACGAGGCACTGAGGTTTAAGGTCAGGATAGAGCTTTAGAGACTTGAGGTGAGTTAAAAAGCAGTTTAAAGGTGAAGAAGGGGGAATCTGTGACTGAGTGGTCCCCATATTGGAAACTGGAGGTAAAAAAAATGAGGTTAAAG
>CAUYRH010001605.1:0-19253 GCA_963574655.1 Perodicticus potto
CCTTATGATAAAAGGATTTTTTTTCCTTCTGGGTAGATGCCTAGTAATGGGATTGCAGGATCAAATGGGAGGTCTAGCTTGAGTTCTTTGAGAGTTCTCCATACTTCCTTCCAAAAAGGTTGTATCAGTTTGCAGTCCCACCAGCAGTGTTATAGAGTTACCATATACCCTATATCCAGTTTCACCTCTTATTAACATCTTTAGTATGGTGCATTTGCTATTATTAATAAACTAATATTGATTCATACATGCTTATTAACTAAAGTCCATATGATATCCAGATCTCCTAAGCTTTTCTCTAATGTCTATTTTCTGTTCCAGGATTGTTTCCAGGATACCCCATTACATTTACTAGGAATGTCTTCTTAGGCTCCTCTAGTTTGTGATGGTTTCTCAGATTTACTTACTTTTTGATGATCTTGGCAGTTTTAAGGATTACTACTCAGGTATTTTGTAGGATGTCTCATTGGGGATTTGTGTGATGTTTTACCATGATTAAGCCGAGGTTATAGGTTCAGGGGAGGAAGACCACAGAAGTAAAATGCCGTTCTCAACACATTATATCACAAGTACATCCTATTGATATGACTTTTCACTGGTGATGACATTGAGCACCTGACTACAGTAGTGTTTGTCAAGTTTCTCCTCTGCAAAGTTACTCTTTCTCCCCCTCCCTTTCCATATTGCACTCTTTGGATGAAAGTCACTGTGTGTAACACATACTTAAGGAGTGAAGAGTTATGCTCTACACCCTTAAGGGCAGAGAACCCCTGTAAATCATTTGGAACTATTCTGATTGGGAGATTTATTTATTATGCCCCATTTATTTTTCAATCATTTACTTATATCAATTTGAATTCATGAATATTTATATTATACCTTGGGTTATAATCCAGTATTACTTTGTTTTGTCTCTCAAGTTGTTCCAGCTCTTTTAGTTGGCTCCTGTGTGCCACTGACATACCCTCATCATTGTCTTTTTTTCTTTTTAGCACTTTTTAAATTTATGGTTCTTCTTAATGTGGTAGATAACATTGATTCATTCTGATATTGAAACAGCCTTGCATTCATGGGATAAATCCCACTTGATTGTAGTATGTAGTTGTTATTTAATATAGTTAGTTGGAGTCAATTTACTAAAAATCCTTGTTAAGGATTTTTGCATGTTAGTAGTAGTCAACTAATTTTATTATAATTAATTTAAATGTTTTTCCAGGTTGAGGTAAAATTGAAAAATAAAAATTGTACATATTCAAGGTATATAATGTGATGTTTTCATATACACATACATTGTGAAATTATTACCAAAATCAAACTAATTAACATATCTATCACTTCAAAGTTACTTTTTTGCTGAAAATACTTAATATTTACTCTCTTAACAAATATCAATTATATAACACGTTATTAACTATAGTCACCATACTAAACTTTAGGTCTCCAGAACTTATTTATCTTAACTATAAGTTTTCATATATGGTAATAAGAAATATTGTTCTATAGTTTTTTTTTTCCTAATGCAATCTTGGTTTGATAGTAGGGTAAAGATAGGCTCATAGAATGAGTTTAGGAAGTGTTATTCCTGGTTTCTGGGAGAGATTGTAGAGTACTGTCATAATTTTTTCCTTAAATGTTTGGTAGAATTTATCAGAGAAACCATTTGGGCTTGGTGAATTTTTATTGGGAAGTTATTTTATTGACACAAATTTTGAAAACATAGAATTTGAATAATCCTATAACTATTTATCCTTGTATTTTGGTAGTTTGTATCTTTCAAGAAATTGGTTCATTTCATCTAATGAGAGTTGTTCATAATACCATGTTCCTGTGTTATCTTTTTATGTCCTTGGAACAGTAGAGATGACTCTTCTTTCATTTTAATACTGATAATTTTTCTCTCTCTCTCTTACCTTAGCTAGTTTTTTTTTTTTTCCCCACAAAGAATTATTTGGGTTTGTCGATTTTCCCTATTGTTTTCCTTTTTGCATTTCATTGACTTCTTTAATTTTTATTATTTCTTCTGCTTGCTTTAAGCATAAATTACTTTTATTTCTCTAGTTTCCTAAAGTAGAAACTTAGATTACTGATTTTCAAACATTTTCTTTTCTAATATATGCATTTAATGCTATAAATTTCCCTGTTAGCACTGCTTTTGCTGCATCCCATAAATTTTGGTAAGTTGTATTACCACTTAGTTCAAAATATTTTTAAATTTCCCACTGAGACTTCTTTAACCTCTGTGGTATTTACAAGTATGTTGTTTAATTTCCAAATATTTGAGGATTTCCCAGCCATCTTTGTGTTACTGATTTCTAGTTTCATTTCACTGTGGTTTGAGAACATACTTTGTATGATTTTTATTGTTTTAAATGTGTTAAGATATGTTTTCATGGCCCATAATGTAATCTATCTTGGTGGGTGTTCTATGTGAGCTTGAGAAGAATGTGTTTTCTATGGCTATTGGACGGAATCGCCCATAAATATTGATTAGATTAAGTCAATAGTGCCATTGATAGTATCATTGATAGTGCCATTTAGGTCAACTATATCCTTATTGATTTTCTGCCTGTTTGACATAACATTTACTGACTACCTTCTCAGACTCCTCAGGTAGGATAACAGAGGATGAAATTTCTAACTGTAATAGTAGATTTGTCATTTTATTCTTTCAGTTCTATCATTTTTTGCCTTCTGTATTCTAATGTTGCAATTTTAGGTGTATACATGTTTAGGAATGTTTTATCTTCTTAGAGAATTAACCATTTTATTATTATGCAGATCCTCTTTTTACCCCTGATAATTTTACTTGTTCAGAACTCTGGTTTGTCTGAAAGTAATAAAGCTATTTCAGCTTTTTTTTGATTAGTGGTAGCATGATATTATTTTTCCTATCACTTTACTTTTAACCTATCAGTTTTCAAATTTAGAGTGATTTTCTTGTAGACAACATATAATTTGGTTGTTTTTTGTAGCCACTGTGACAATAATTGCCTTTTGATTTCTGTGTTTAGATCATTCACATTTAAAGTAATTACTAATATGTTAGAGTTAATATTGACCATATTTATAATCATGTTTTATTTATTATCAGAGGCTTCTTTTTCTTCCCTTTATGGTTTGAGCCAAGCATTTTATTTGTTTTTCAAATACAATGCAGGTACCTTATAATAGCACACTGCCAATTCCTTTCTCCTGTCCTTTGGGACATTGTTTATCCACATGCTAGAATGTGCAATACATTGTTAGTATTGTTACTTTAAACTGGAAGTTATATATTATATCAATTAATAATAATAAAATATTTCATTGTACCTTAATTTTTTTTTTTATTTTAGTCTGAGTCTCACTATGTCACCCTTGGTAGAATGCTGTAGCATCACAGCTCACAGCAACCTCAAATTCTTGGGCTTAAGTGATTCTCTTGCCTTAGCCTCCCAAGTAGCTGCAGGTGCCTGCCACAACACCCAGCTATTTTTTTGTTGCAGTTGTCATTGTTGTTCAATGCTAGGTTCAAACCTGCCAGCCTCAGTGTATGTGGCCAGTACCCTAACCAGGCGCTGAGCTAATTTTACCTTAATCTATTCTTCCTCTGATATTCTTCTTCTTTTCTTTATGTAGATCCAAAGTTCTGACTTAAAATTTTCCTTCTGCCTGAAGAAAATCTTCTAACCTTTCTTGCAGGGCAGGTCTGCTGGCAGTGAGTTATCCCACTTGTTGTTTGTCTGAGAAACATTCTTCTTTACTTATGAAAAATAATTTCTCTGGATATTGAATACCAGCTTGGCGATGTTTTTTCAGTACTTTAAATATTTCATTCTATTCTTGTTTGTATTGTCTATGATAAAAAGTCCAATGTAATTCATATTCTCATTCCTTTACAGCAACGGTCCCCGACCTTTTTGGTACCAGGGACTGGCTTCATGGAAGACAATTTTTCCATGGATGAGGGGAGGGGGATGATTCAATCACATCACATTTATTGTGTACTTTATTTCTATTATTACTACATTGTAATATATACTGAAATAATTATACAGCTCACCATAATGCAGAATCAGTGGGAAACCTGAGCTTGTTATCCTGCGACTAGATAGTTCCAGTGCTAGCATCACTGCTTCAGCTCCACCTCGGATCAGCAGGCTTTAGATTCTCATAAGGAGCATACAGCCCTAGACCCTTCGCATGTCACATTCCTGTGAGATTCGAATGCTGCCACTGATCTGATGGGAGGCAGAGCTCAGACAGTGATGTGAGTGTTGGGAGCAGCTATAAAAACAGATGAAACTTCACACGCTCTGCCACCTACCTCCTGCTGGGCAGACAGGTTCCTAACAGGCCATGGACAGTACCTGACTTCTTTCAATATTTTCTCTTTGTTTTTGATTTTCTGCACTTTGAATATGATATGCCAAGGTATATTTTTTGGCATTTCTCCTGCCTGGCATTCTCTAGCATATGCGCTTTTGGGATATGGTTTTCTATCTGTCATTCATTTTGGAAGTTCTTCATCATTATTATTTCAAAAATTTTTCCACTCTGGTATTTATTCTCTTTTTGATATTCTAATTGGATATGTTATATCTTTTGAAGTTGTCCCCCAGTTTTTAGATGTTATTTGTAGCTTTTTCTTTTCATTCCTTTTTTTCCTTTACATTTTTTCTTTAGGGAAGTTTCAATTAACTTTGGGCCCACTGATTCCTTTCTCAGCTGATGAGGCCACTAAAGCCATCTTCATTTCTGTTATAGTGTATCTGATTTTCAGTATTTCACTTTGATTCATTTTTATAGCTTACAAATTTCTGCTTACTTTACTTATCTGTTCTTATATGTTGTCTATTTTTTTCCATTAGAGCACTTATCACATTATTTATAGTCATTTTGAATACCCTATCTGGTAAGTTCAACATCTGTGTCACATATGAATCTAGTTTTGATGCTTGCTTTATCTTTTCTCACTTTTTTTTTTTTTGCCTTTTGGCATGAATTATAGTTTTTTAATTGAACATGTACAGGGTACATGTACTGGGACATGTACTGGGTAATAGAAACTGAGATAAATAGGTTTCTGATGTGAGGATCTTTATGCTTGCTGTAGCTATAAGCGCCAGAGGCTTCAAATTTCTCTGGTGTTCTTGTTTTTAATCGCTCCTGTTGACTTTGAACTTCCCTAAATACTTCTAAGAGATGAAGAAAGGATCCTTGTCTTTCTGCTCTTTTAGCTGTAATCTGTTATTTTATTGGAGCCTTGTTGGTATGGAGAGAAGGTGTGAAGGAGGTAAAGCATTCCACAGTCTTCCAATTAAATCTCAGTCTTTTAGCTGACTTATTTCTCTGACCTGCGATCACAAGTGTTTCTTCTTGTATAGCTTCTCTTTTCCCAATTAGGTGAGACAGAAGTACTAGAGGGGGCAATAGTGTGAGAATCTCCCATCCTCTTCAGAATAGGCCTTTGTTATGGAGAACATTCTGGGCATATTTTACTAAGATTGTTCTGCTTGCCCCATCTCAGCTACAAGGTGATATTTCTTGGCTCTCTTGGCCAGTATAGATCCTAGAAGTAAAGCTCATGAAAGTATGGTGACCCAGGAGTTTTAGTCCCAGGCTTGTCCACATTCAGTCACCAGCAACTTGTCAAAATTACTATTTATGTGTCCTTACCATTTTATGGCTCCAGTGGCTTCTATTCAAGGTTATATCTATGATTCTCTGGATTTCCCTGTGTCTCTAGATTTCAGCATGGTGATTTGCCCTGCAAACTAATTTCTCTGAGTCCAAGACAAGTCATTGATTTTTAATTTGTCTAGCTTTTTCTTATAAGGATTAGAGTGAAAACTTCTAAGCTTCTCACATGCCTGAGCTGAAACCAGGTGCCATAATGATTAAGGGCAAAATTATCACAAATTGTCATAATGCCTCAGAAAGGTAGTTTTTTTTTATTTAACAAATAAAACAATGACATTTTCGTGAGGTTAAATTATATGTCCAAGATTATATGTCTGCAAATTCTAAATCCTGTGCACATTAGTTTCTTTGAATATAACTAAAAAAACTGAGAATCAATATTTTTATGTGTATATATATATATGTTTATGCATGAAATAATTCTTCTTTCTTTATTTGTGTCTACATTTTGGGAACCTCGAGGTAGGGGGTTGAGTAATAATACAGAGAAAAGTTATTATCATTGGTTCAGGCAATTAATGAATCAGTTTATTCCTTTTTCCTCCACTCTATTCTCCTATTCCGCATTTTTCACTGAAAAATGGTTAATACATTGAAAAATGGTTGATACCCGTATCTTATTTAGCTATATTTCATTTTAAAGACTTCATTTTTAGGGCAGTTTTAGGCTTACTGCAAAATTCAGAGGAAGGTACAGAGATTGCCTATCCCCCAACATGCGTAGCCAGTTGGTGTCAAGATCAACAAACACTTAGTACAGAATCCGATGACAGAAACAGAGATTTCCCTGCCCACTACCCCCAACACACATAGCCTCTAGAATTATCACCATCCCTCACCAGAGTGGTACATTTGTTACCACTGATAAATCTACTAGTGAATGTGTATTTTTTTATTGAAGTATACTCTCAGAAAATGTATTATGGGCATGTATATTTAATTTACATAATTGCTATTTTCTTCTATAAAAACATATTCAATCTTTTCTTTTTAATCTCAGCACTGTTTTTAAGACACATCTATATTGCTCTGGGTTTACATGGTTGGTTGGTTCAAACTATTGGATGGTACTACAGCTTTATTTTTATTACAAAGATCTTATATATTCATGGTAGAAAGACTCCATGCCAAAAAGTAAAAATGAAGTAATAATGGTCACTGGAAATTATGTCATCAGAGGGCTAGAGTTGTCATTGTGTTGGAGCTTCTATAAGTCTATAAGGTATCCTTTTGCACATACATAGAAATGCATGGTATATATTCAATTTTACTTAGATAAGACTGCCCTGCAATACTATTTGATGACTGGCTTTGCTCATTCATCACTATTTCCTGGACATCATCTCATGCAAGAAATATTTTTAGTCGTTCTTGTTGACTTTGAACTTCCCTAAGTACTTCTAAGATGAAGCCACAACATGGCTTTTAATGATCACTCAGTGCTGTTTTGTATAATTGTATTATACTTAACAGTTTCTCCATTTACAGACATATTGCTTTCATTTCTTTTATTTATTATCATGTTATAAGCAGTGCCTCAGTAAAGAACCTTCTGTAGACAACTTTGCATCTTGTGCAATTCTCTCTTCAAAATAAATACTTTTTGTCCTCCACATAGGCTGGGCCAAGTTTCATGCCACCCACAAAATTCATACTTTCTCTCTACTGCTTTATGTCACCCAAAGCCTCAAGAGCTAAACTGGCTTCAGCTATTAAATTCTGTGAGTTTATAAGTCTATGAACATTCGCTGTGGGGGAAGAAGTCACAAGATAGAGAGGCCATTTTATCAGCTCTGCTCCAGTAAGCAAGACCTTTCTGTACTTTGTGGCAGAATAAATCAGCTGTCAGAAATTAGTTTACATAATTTGATTAAAATTAGAGTTCAATACTAACTTTGATGCAATATGATTCTGTTCTAATTGTTGTTGATCTTGACACTAAATGTGCCAAAATTATTTAGAGAAACATTATTCTCCCAGTATTTACAACTCAGAAAGAGGTATGCCAAGAAACCTCTATGGTTTATCTACTTTCCTAAGATATTTTGGGTGAAGATTTGAAAACCCTGGAAATCTAGACACATATGTTTGAATATGTGTTCTTAAAAAAAACAATGTTTTCTTGTTTTAACACATTTGTTTCTTCTTTATGAGTTCTGATAAATTGAAATTTTATCATCAAACTGGATCCCAATTTGCTTTTCTGGGAGGGGGGGTAAGAAATAAGGCTTTTTGTTTAGAGCCTCAGTAAAGAATCTTCTGAGTGTTTAAAGAAAAACTGCCTTGTTTATATTACCACTCAAAAACATTTTTTTTTTTTTGGTCATGAAGGAGGTGAGCCTTCAATGTTGAAACATTCAAAGATAAACTAATTTTAGCATCACAAACCATTTAAAAATGCCTATGATCTGTACCCAAGGTGCTAGTGAAAAAAGCATTTTGTTACGGTGGTTGGCCAATCTGACTGAATTCAGCTTTAATTTTAAAAATATTTAATTAAATAGTTCAGCCTTTTTACTACCTAGAATAAACTAGTAGTCAGAATACTGCTGATTTTGCTGTTTATTATAATAGTTTATTTTTCTCCTGGGTCCATGTGATGAAGTTATATTGATGATGCTATTCTGGGGATCAAACTGGACCTTCATCCTTTTCTCTCTTCTCTTCCCTTCATCCTCTTAGGTGATGACGCCACATCCCTACTAAGATCAGGCCTGCTTGAAAGCCTTCTGCTCCCACCAAAGCCTGTGCTTCTGCTCAGCTCAGAGACAACTTGAGGGGAAGGAGATTTTCCCCTTCCAGTGGGAAGCTTCTTCAGCTAAAGGTACATAATCTGACTTCTAAAGGATCACTCTTTTCAACTAAAAACAGTAGCTTTGCTCTTTGAGTTTGCTGGGTTTTGTCTATCAAGGGATTTATACCACCTTCCGGTGGGCCTTGGTCACCATGGCTATGAGTCTGTTAGAACCTCTTCACACTGTAAGCCATGTATGGCATGATATGCATCCTCTGCTATCCTTACATCAGGGTCAATTCTCTGCCTTCTTGCTGGAGAGTTCCTTTCCATGACATCCCTGGAGAGGGCCAACAGTCCCCAAGTCCCCTTCATGACATTTTCTAGGGGGCTAAACTCTTCTGGGACTTTGGATGAGTTACTTAGCCTCTGTGTGCCTTGGTTTCCTAGTTGTAAAATAAGGATAATGGAAGTGACTCCCTCAAGGGGTTGCTGTGAAAATTAAATAAGCTCACATTTGTAAAGCACTTAGAGCAGTGCCTCGCCGTAGGAAGGGGCATATGAAAGGTTAGGAATTAGAAATGCCATCCAAATTCTGAGATCTCCGAATGATCAAAGCCGGAATTCTGTTCTGGGTTTCACACCCCCACTGTGACTTTGACTACTTGGGCACAACTAATAAATGCTATTCTAAAATATCTTAATTTGGAACACGAATTAGATCATAAATGAGACTCTTTATATATATAGAAGATGCTGTATATTAAAATTTAGGAGCCTCAATGCCTCCGTTCCTCTTCAAAGCCAGCAGCGTAGCATATTGAAATCAGTCTCCCCTCCTCCCCTTTATAAGGACCCTTGTGATTACATTGGCCTAAGCAGATAATCCAGGATCATGTTTCCAGCTCAAGATCCTTAACTTAATCACACTTGCAAAGTTGCTTTTGCCAGGTAAGGTAACATAGTCACAGCTTCAGGAAATTAAGACATGAACAGCTTTTGGTGATCAGGGTTGGGGGGGTGCTTACTGCCCTCTTGAATAAGACCTTGAATGCCACCCAGGCATCTGACTCTCCCTACTTGGCTTTTGTAAGAGTTTGCAGATAGTAACTGTGATAAATTCCTACCAGTTTTTTTGTCCTCTCCACCTTTATTTTTTCTCTCCTCACAAGTCTTTCCAAACATTTTAAATAAGTCAGATAACTTTGAGTGTTTTCTTAAATGTTTTGTGGGAAGGGATTTAATGAGGATATTCCCATACCCTGTTCCTGTCCTTGACAGCCCCATGAAGAAAGCAAAACTTGACTCCAAAAGTATATCAGTAAACAATTACATGATGCCAAATGATGACATGGGTCTTTCAAGCCGCTTGAGAAAATGTATATGATTTTGTCCTTATGATTATTCCTGGGAGGAAACCAGGGACTTTGAACTAGCAAATGCAAAGAGTTCCCAGGGAGATCTTGAGGACAAGGCCAGTGGCTCCCTAGGTTTTGTGTTTCCAGCCCTGAGCACAATTCTTGGCATGTGGGAGGTGATTACTAAATGATTAGTGAATAAATGACTTATTGAAAGTATCCAAGGAACAGTTTAGGCCCTGGGAAAGATCTGGCCTTTGAAACGTGACCTGCGGGGGGGGGGGGGGAATAATGGGTTTAATATCCTCAGGAAGAGTGCACCACACATTCAGTTTTGTTCTTAACTGCTGACTCACACAGCCATTCCTCATTGATTCCTGCTCCCTCGATGCAAAAGAAAATAACCCGCAGGTATCACTTTCCTCTGTCCTTATTTGCAAGATGAAATAGCAGAACTGCTTCTCTGTTTATTTTGCTCACACATTACTATTGTTTGAGGCACAATTTTCAAATTCATTTCTAGCTTAGTGGATTGATTTTTTTATTACTCGTGCTGAGGAGTTGACAGTAATGATTTATTGCATCTCTCGGATTTTGGCATCTCCTTACAGCTCATGGTTTAATTCACAGTTTTCCCTAATGGCTTTAGTGTCTGTGGTGTTTGCTCCTGTAATGTGATGCCCCACTAGGAGTGGTGCGCTCCTGGCCCTGAGCTCTGGCCTCAGTCTTCTTTTCCCTTTACTTTGTGGCAGGGAGACCTGCTGCTTTCTACTTTCCTAGGGACTTCAGCCATTGTAGCTCTGTGCTATGTGCTGAAGGCTGATTGACTTGAGAGGAGGCCTAAGGTTGAGCTGAGAGAGAAGGGTAAATCTGTATGTCTCAGGAGATGGTCCACTTTCCATGCACATAACAATGACAAGAAAAATAGCAATGTACTGTGCCAACCGTGTAGCATGTATCAGTGCAGGCAATGGCAAATCACAGCCTGTGGGCTACATTCAGGCTATTACCTATTTGTGTAAATAAAGTTTTATTGTAACATAGAAACATCAGTGCGTTTACCCAATGTCTATGGCTGGTTTGGGGGCTGCAGGGGCATAGTTGAGTAATAGCACAGAGACTGTATGACCTATAGAGCCAAAACTATAGGTTTTGGCAATATCAATACCATTTAACAGAAGAAGAAATGGAGGTACTGAGATGATAAATAACATGCCCAAGATCTTATAGCTAGTAAGAGGTACAGAAACACAGAAGCCAGGAAGTCTTTAATATGGTGCTTTGGAAAGTTACTCAGAGAATGTGGTAATTGCTAACCCTGCCACATTAACATGTCCCATTATTTCTTTCCGTTTTCACAGGGTTTTGCTTTGTGAAATCTTTCCAGATAATTATCAATGGCTTCACAGGACTTACGTTTTTTAAAATTTTTCATTCAGAACTTCCCACTAACTGTTCAAACCATTTGTATAGACCAGTGGTTGTCAACCTTGGCTATGTAGTAGAATCACTTGGGGCGCTCTGAAAGTACCCCCACTGGGTCCCATTGCTCCCATGTCATGATTGAATTGGTCCAGGCCAGGTGTTGCCTGGGTATGATGCTTATATAAAGCCCCCTGGGGTGATTCCGATGTGCAACCAGGGTTGAGAACGACTAGTGTGGCCACTTTGTGAGGTCTGCATAAACAAGAAATCCAATAGGAAAGAGGAAAGGAAGGACAAATAACTCATAAAGTTGGTGAGCCCAACTGCAAGAAATATTCCATATACTACTTTGTGATAATGAAGAAATCTGTGTTACATTTTAGAGTTAATCTTATTTGAGCATAATTATACTAACTTTTTTGGCCTAGGACAAGAAAAGACACTCATAGTGGGAGAGCAGGAGTGGAAAAATTGAACATCCTCCTTTAGAAAGGGTACACAGGGCTTGCGCATTCACTTAAAGGCTGCAGTATATTTTTTCTACAAAATGCGTATTTTTGAGTTTCTCCATGTTGTTGTAACCTATGCTGAAGGGCAAATTAAACCAGGGCTGATTTAGATTCCCAGGATTTGTTAGCTGATGGCTGCCTCACAGAATTACATCATAATCATTACTGTCGCATAAGCCCTCATAGGGGACACTGGCACTGTGCTGGTTCCTCATCTCTCAAAAAGTGTACCTTCATTGCAGTGCCTGGGGACACATAATTGCAGCTGAAATTCCAAATAAATATCTCATTCCTCAGATTCTTTCTACTGTTTCTATTTGCACTGATGATGGAGCCAATGTTGTTAAAACAGCATGAGACTGAACATTTACCCATGAGCTGAGTTCCACAAGCTGTCTGGGCCGGCTGGTACATCATTCCAGTAAGAATAATGAAATTATTAAACATCAGAGAGAGGTTTACAAGATTTTTCTGAACTATCAGAGGTCACACATTTTCTTTTCTTTTTTTTTTTTTTGTTGGAGGCTGCAAGAGAGAAGAGGGGTAAGGTACATAAAATATCTGAAACATTGAGCAGGTTTATGTCTGTGCAAAAATGCCTCCTCCCTGTTTTCCTTTCTTAGGCATGACTGTCAAAGGCATGCAAGCATTTCTTGGTGCTCTGGCTTTTGGAAAGGAAATGTATGTTTTAGATTTGGAACACAGGAGATTTATGGGATGTTAATGTGTCAAGTCTTAGTAACCTCTCAAGAAGGCCACTTGTGAAGTCAGCCTGTCATCAGTCACAGAAACTGATGCATCTGTCTTCTGCAAAATTACTCAGAAACGTCTCCCAGAAAGATTATGAAAGATGAAAAATCTCAATACAGGGAAAAGGTATTCTATAAATGTGAATTTTTGCTGCTTCTGGCAAGTTCTGAGCAGTCCCTCAATTGAGGAATGACGAAGTGATACATGCATAGAATCTGTGAAGAAAACACTAAACTTACAAAAGGTAGCAGTACACAGGGATCAATTACTGCTTATGTATGAAATTTACCCATCAAAATGAGGCTACGCTAAGTGCTTTTGAAACATGTACTCACACAACAGCATGATCCAGACTGACTTAGCTAAAATTAGATAATGGTTTCTAAAGTCAACAAAGCAAAGCAACTTGACTTTACATTGTATAAAAGGAGTTCAGCGATGACATCAAGTCTGTACAATGCTGAAAGATGTGGATGGAAAAGGATAAAATCTAATGTTCTAATGGTAACTTGGGATCTGGGTCATTAGCATATTTTGCATGTCAGGTATAATGAAATTTAAGGTTGGGACATGTTTTGTCTTAGTACAGACATAGTAAATAAAATAGAGATTTCAGCTAATTAGGGCTATTTTCACTGAATCCAATGACCTTTAGCCAACTGGTCACTTTTATAAATAAAAGAATAAGAACCCAGAGAAAACAGAGAGCAAATCTTTTGCTGTTGACCTTCTGTTACTTAATTGGATTCCTTTAACCTCAGCAGCAAGTTGTGACTTTGGCATGACTGACATTTTCCCATTAATCCCAGTGTGGATCACAGGCCTAAACAATGCATAGCATACCAGCAAAGAATTTATAAAAGGAGAGTCATGATTAAGAACTAAAACGCAGTAAACATTTGATCAACCTTCACATCTTGTGTTCTACTATTATCCCCTCAAGTCTGTATAGCAGTCCATATTAGTCACTATTTGAGCTCCAGTGTTTAAGGCCCAGTTACTTTTCTCCAACTCACTTAGAGGAAGAGGAGTTAGTTCATGCACCATATCATTACACATTAAGTGGTAGAAATGTTTAATAAATGCATGAACTAAAGAAAGCCCTGTAAGAGCCACATTTAATTTCCTTTGTCCACTTATTTTACAAAAATGTGTTTGACACCTATGGAAAAGGATAAAATCAAATGTTTATTCTAATGGTAACTTGGGATCTGGGTCATTAGCATATTTTGCATGTCAGGTATAATCAAAATTTAAGGTTGGGGCATGTTTTGTCTTAGTACAGACATAGTAAATAAAATAGAGACACCAGTAGTTAACCAATCACTACTCTTACAGACCTTAGAGTCCAGTGAGGAGACAGCTGTTAAAAGCTCCCCCCACAATTAAGAATTACAAATTATAATGAACATTATATGGGAAAAGATGATGTGATGAGTGAGATCAAGAGGCCAGATTGCAAGGTTTAGGATGGCCTTTTTGAGGACTATTTAAACTGATACCTGAAGGAAAATTGAAACGCTCACCAGGGAAAGAGCACCCATCAAAGCTCTGCTGAGGCTTGCCAGACTCTATCACAGCTAACTCTTTTGTAAATGGCTAAACCCCTTTCCATGAGTGAGATCTACCAGTGCAAGGTCAAGTTATGACAACTCCTCATCTCCTAGCATTTTTTTTTTCACTACTTGGTGCCTCTGTTTATTAAATCACACTGGGCTGCATGCTGCTGGGAGAATACTAAGAGGTTTTCCTGAAAATAAAAATGCTGGCTCAGAGAAGTGGCTTCCTAATCTATTAGAGAGGGAGAAGATGATATTGCTGTATGTATATATGTTTATTTTTAATCTAAGACATAGATAAGGAAGAAATCTTTCTTAATATTTAATTTATGGATTGGTATAGTATGTTTATATAGCTTATAAATATACATTGTGTGAAGATGTATGTTAATAGTTTTACTGATAAGTGTGTGTGCGCAATAAAAGTTTGGAGATCACTTGCTATAAGTAAGCAATGGATAACCAGGGACCATTGCACAGACTCTCCAATCCCTGCGTTTACCTTTTCATTAAGGGGCATCTCGTCCTCCTTCACAGCCCCCATCAGACTCCTCTCTGGTAACCAAAAAGCTGCTGTCTCAGATAAGATGACCCATACTCAAATAGTTCATATCCTTGACAGTTCATTATGCTTCTTATTTGATTCAAACACTTTGCTGTTAGTAATACTGCCCTCTATTGCTTTGTGGTGTTTTCATCCGCAATGATCTTGCCTTTCTAAATAGATGGAAGTTGTTCTGCTGTTAGTTTAAGTCTAGCCCATTTTTAATCTGACACAGTGCCATGAAAATAGAAAGTACTCAGTGGGTAATGCTGGACTACATCTTCCAGGACCTTGCTGGTCCAAGTGTAGCTAAAGGACCAATAGCACCAGCCTCAGCTGGGAGCTTGTTAGAGCATGCTGAAACTTCCACTGCCCTATCCCTGTCTTCCACATTTCTCTTGAAGGCCCATGATACTAAACCAGTGCTTCCCAGACTTTACTGTGCACAAATCACCTAAGAGGATTCTGTTAAAATGCAGATTCTGATTCAGTAGTTCTGGCTGAGACTCAAGAGTCTGCATTTTAAAGCAATTTTCCAGTTATTCTGGTGCTTACATACCAGGCATGTCTAAGTGGGCCTTATTCATTTACATTTTAGGCTCTAGATCTAGAACTATGTTGTCCAGTATGGTAATCCTAGCCACATGCAGTGATGAAGCACTTGTAAAATGGGATTTTGCAGACTTCGTATGGAAGAAAGAATGTATACTACTATCTCATTAATAATTTTTAATGTTGATTATAATATTTTTGGATTGATTGGGTTAAATAAAATAAAGTATCACATTTAATTTGATCTTTTTATAAACTACTAGAAAATTTAAAATTACATGTGTGGCTCATGTTATATTTCTACTGGATAATGCTGCTCTAGAACCCTCTCTAAGGACTCTTAAACACGGACGGTGTGAAAGTAGTATTTGTTGTCTATTGAGAATCCACATCATATTCCTTTTGCTAAAGTAGCATCAGTATAATGAAAATTGAAAAAAATCTAATGACCAGAAAATCCACAGAAAGATTTTCTTTCTCATAGAATTATGTATATTATATATGCAATTTCTTTTGCTCAAAATAGTGAAATTTTGCCAATATTTCAGGTTTTTATGTGTATTTGTGATTCATAATATAGACCCCCTCCTACGCAGATGAATATGCATATAAGTATTAGATTAGTCATCTGTAATTAACTTCTTCACAAATACAGATAATGGATGAGAATGCTCTTATTATATCCAAAGTATAATTGAAATCGTCCCACAGTTGTTGGATATTTTTCCATTTTTATCCAGTGTTTTTTTTTTTCTTTGCATTCAAGTTCAGAGACTCTTTTCTCAGATGTGTCCAGTCTACTAATGAGACCATCAAAGGCAGTCTTCATTTCTGTTACAGTGAATTTGATTTCTAACATTTCTTTATGATTTTTTTCCTTAGAGTTTCCATTTCTCTGCTTTTATTACCCGACAGTTCTTATATGTTGTTTTCCTTTTCCATTAGCGTCTTTAGCATAATCATAGTTATTTTAAATTCCTGATTCTCCCTATGGGGATGGATGGCAACAGTGATGTCTCTGAAATTTCTTTATAGAAGGCAGTCTGATCAGAAAAGGAGGGGGTAGACACTTGTTTTAAAAATGTATTAGCATAGGGCGGTGCCCGTAGCTCAGTGGGCAGGGCACTGGCCACATACACCTAGGCTGGGGGGTTCGAATTTGGCCCAGGCCGGCTAAAACAGCAAGGACAACTGCAACAACAACAAAATAGCTGGGCGTCGTGGTGGGCGCCTATAGTCCCAGCTTTTTGGGAGGCTGAGGCAAGAGAATCAGTTGAGCGTTTGAGGTTGTTGTGAGCTGTGACACCACGGCACTCTACCCAGAGGAACAGCTTGAGACTCTGCCTCAAAAAAAAAAAAAAATTGTATTAGCATTAAAAGCCCATTGTTTTTAACTTGTACTGGTGACTGGAGAAAATGTTGAGTAAACTGAGATATAAGAATGTGAGTAGGAGGTAGCTAGGCAGGGCAGAGTAATATGTCTTACAGTAAAAAATACAGTAAACTCCCCATTATCTGGAACTCAAGCAACCGGCACATGGCCAAAGTTGAAACTTGTTGCACCATGCTGTCAGTAAGCCACTGCTTCGTGTGTCCTTCCCGCGGCTCCCACGTGTTCTCAGTGCCCTGAAATGTCCATAGTCAGAGCCTCTACAGCTTTCCTCATTGGTCACAGTTGGGTATGGAGTTTCCTTCTGCTGCTGCCATTATACTTCCCTCTGTTTTTTTTCAGGGACATTTTGATTACACAGTATAGGTATATTTATCTGACTATAAGTAGATTTCTAACTGGTCGTACTCTGTGCATAGTGTACTCTGTTGCTATTGTGCCTCTATTGATATGGGGTTAAATAATGGAGTATGTAATTGAACTGCATAGGGTTTACTGGGACTTGAACTCCCACAAGCTTGGTTTACTATACCCAGTTATGTAAATTATGTCTGCTTAAAGCTGTGACTTTTTTTCTGTGTACACATTGGTGCAAACATTTTATACTCATTGCCTGGGTGTAAGACAGTAAAACTGTGTTACAGTAAGTGAAGTTTGTCTATGTCTTAATTTGCTTTTAATTGGTATCTTTCAATATTCCTATCAAGTCAATACAGAGTTTATGGAATGGTCTAGTATGGGATACAGAATTAGTTAAGCCTATGTTTAATAGTAACTCTCAACCAACCAGAAACTACATTTATCTGGAATCCCTGAATCCCTATGGGTGCCGGATAGCAAAGGAGATTAATTTACATACATTTTGATTATCTCTTCCCACCTAACAAACCCTCCAACACTTCCCTGTGTAAAGAAACCCTCATTGTTTCTGCAGTCATGAATTTTGTAGGTCAGGAATTGAGACCAGGCATTAGAGGAGAGGGATTATTTCTTTTCCTTCTTTCTTTTTTCTTCTACAATTTTGGGTGTCTGGAGAATCATCTGGAGAATTCTTGTTTCCCATACCTGGGATGGCTCAATGGCTGAGTTCAGTGGTACTGCTGATCAGAGGTCTTACACATGGTTTCTTCATGTGCCTTGCACTTCTCATAGAATGGTGACTGTAGTCACCAAGAAAGGCTATTTAAGAGAGCATCCCAAGAGAGATCATCCAGAGTGAGCATTTTGCAAGCCCAAGGAAGAAACTGCGAACTTCTTCTGATCTACCATTGGGACAAACGTGGCATGACTTCACCCACATTCTATTATTACAAGCAAGTCACTGAAGACAGCCTGGATTAAAGTTGACCATTAGATTCTACCCCTCAATGGGATAGTGGAAAGGTCATAGTTCAGAAGAGTGCGTAGGATGGGAGATGATGTGGCTGTCATTGGGAAATTCAATCCATCATGTGATACTAATAGAGTAATTTTGTTATCCATTTTGTTAATTTCTAAAGCAGAAGAGTTGAATATTTAATCTGTCATTCTAAAACACAGTAACTATAAAATTGCTATTTCTTGGGCGGCACCTGTGGCTCAAAGGAGTAAGGCACCAGCCCCATATGCCAGAGGTGGCGGGTTCAAACTCAGCCCCGGCCAAAAAAAAAATTGCTATTTCTTATGGAAGCTTTGATAGATAATTTTTGCCTTCTGAATGTCTGTGGCCCTCACAGAAATATTTGGTATCCTGCCTCTGGTGCTTCAGAATGGATGAATGTGTAGATAATGTTTTTCTGGTTAATACAGTTTTTACTTATATATCCTTTTTATTTTTCAGTTCTTGAAAAATGGTATTAATATACTATCTGTATGGCAGTGTCATATTTCTTAAAAATATTTTGCTGAATTCTACCCTTCCAATTCTGATAGACTAAAAACCTGCTCTTTAGACAATAAAGAAGTATTTTTTTTCAATGGTTCTTGAGGTAAGTAAGTTTTCCTAGCCCTAATATAAACCATCAGAGGAATTTTAATAAAGCAGCCTCTGACCTGATACCTGGAGGACTGAGTTAGAAATATTTTGAGCCCTTTTCCAAATGGTGTTCTAGAATTACCTATTGCAGTTTGGTCGGGGCCAGGCTTGAATCTGCCACTATCGGTACATGGGGCCAGTGCCCTACCAACTGAGCCACAGGTGCCACCCTTGAATTTCCTATTTTCATAGGTTGTCTTTTTATATATTATTATCCTTTCTGCAAAATACTATGCAAATGCAAAAACCTAAATATGTCACCATATTACTCTTACTCCTTTATGGGAAGGATCATATACTTTCTACCTGTTTCTTTACTTTTAATTCTATTTCATGCAACCATGCACCTTTTATAATAACCCATCACCTAAAGTAGAAGTCAGTATCATTGCTGAATGCTCTCTATGACTCAGACACATCCCAGGCCTTCACCATATTTGTGAATTCTACCTCCCAATATCTTTCAAATAAAATTCTTTTTACCTTTGTCTAGAGGCATCACGGTGTAGTAATGAAAACAACAAGGTCTTGGGGTGGTGCCTGTGGCTCAGCGAGTAGGGCACTGGCCCCATATACCGAAGGTGGCAGGTTCAAACCCGACCTCGGCCGAACTGCAAAACAAAAAAAATAGCTTGGCATTGTGGCGGGCGCCTGTAGTCCCAGCTACTTGGGAGGCTGAGGCAAGAGAATTGCCTAAGCCCAGGAGTTGGAGGTTGCTGTGAGCTGTGTGACGCCA
>CAUYRH010001609.1:0-24414 GCA_963574655.1 Perodicticus potto
ACATCGTAATGGAAGTTTTAGCCATTGCAATAAGGGAAGAAAAGGTGATCAAGTGTATCCACATAGAGTCAGAAGAGATTAAACTTTCACTCTTTGCAGATGATATGATTGTATATCTGGAAAACACCAGGGATTCTACTACAAAACTCTTAGAAGTGATCAAGGAATACAGCAATGTTTCAGGCTACAAAATCAACACCCATAAATCTGTAGCCTTTATATATACCAACAATAGCCAAACCGAAAAAACAGTCAAGGACTCTATTCCTTTCACAGTAGTGCCAAAGAAAATGAAATATTTGGGAGTTTACCTAACAAAGGATGTGAAAGATCTTTATAAAGAGAACTATGAAACTTTAAGAAAAGAAATAGCTGAAAATGTTAACAAATAGAAAAACTTACCATGCTCATGGCTGGGAAGAACCAACATTGTTTAAATGTCTATATTACCCAAAGCAATATATAATTTTAATGCAATTCCTTTCAAAGCTCCATTGTCATATTTTAAAGATCTCAAAAAAATAATACTTCGTTTTATATGGAATCAGAAAAAACCTCAAATAGCCAAGACATTAATCAGAAATAAAAACGAAGCAAGAGGAATCACGCTACCAGACCTGAGACTCTACTATAAATCGATAGTGATCAAAACAGCATGGTACTGGCACAAAAACAGAGAGGTAGATGTTTGGAACAGAATAGAGAACTAAGAGATAAATCCAGCTACTTACCATTATTTGATCTTTGACAAGCCAATTAAAAATATTCAGTGGGGAAAAGATTCCCTATTTAACAAATGGTGCTGGGTGAACTGGCTGGCAACCTGCAGAAGACTAAAACTGGACCCACACCTCTCACCATTAACTAAGGTAGACTCTCACTGGATTAAAGAATTGAACTTAAGACATGAAACTATCAAAATATTAGAAGAAAGTGCAGGGGAAACTCTTGAAGGAATTGGTTTGGGTGAATATTTTATGAGGAGGACTCCCCAGGCAATTGAAGTAGTACCAAAAATACACTACTGGGTCCTGATCGAACTAAAAAGCTTCTATACAGCCAAGAACATAGTAAGTATAGCAAGCAGACAGCCCTCAGAATGGGAGAAAATATTTGGAAGTTATGCCTCTGACAAAGGTTTGATAACCAGAATACACAGAGAACTCCAATGTATTAGCAAGAAAAGAACATGTGATCCCATCACAGGGTAGGCAAAGGACTTGAAAAGAAACTTCTCCAAAGAAGACAGGTGCACAGCCTACAGACACATGAAAAAATGCTCACCATCCTTAATCATCAGAGAAATGCAAATCAAAACTACTTTGTGATATCACCTAACTCCAGTAAGATTAGCCCACATGACAAACCCCAAAACCAGAGATGTTGGCATGGATGTGGAGAAAAGGGAACACTTCTACACTGCTGGTGGGAATGCACACTAATATGTTCCTTTTGGAAGGATGTTTAGAGAGTACTTAGAGATCTAAAAATAGACCTTCCATTCGATCCTATAATTCCTTAGGTATATACCCAGAAGACCAAAAATCACATTATGACAAAGACATCTGTACCAGAATGTTTATTGCAGCCCGATTCATAATTGCTAAGTCATGGAAGAAGCCCAAGTGTCCATCGACCCATGAATGGATTAATAAATTGTGGTACATGGAATACTATGCAGCCTTAAGGAAAGATGGAGCCTTTATCTCTTTCATGTTTACATGGATGGAGCTGGAACATATTCTTCTTAGCAAAGCATCTCAAGAATGGAATAAAAAGTATCCAATGTATTCAGTCCTACTATGAAGCTAATTTAAAGGTTCCATATGAAGTTTATAACCCAACTATAGCACAAGAATATGGGAAGAGAGGGGAGGGGGGAAGTTGGGGTGGAAAGAGGGTAATTGATGGGGCCACAGTTGTGGTGTATCTTAGAAGGGTACAGGCGAAACTTACTAAATGCAGAATACAAATGTCTTCATACAATAACTAAGAAAATGCCATGAAGGGTATGTTAAACAGTTTGATGAAAACATTTCAGATTGTTTATGAAACCGGCACATTTTCCCCCTTGATTACACTAATGTACACAGCTATGATTTAATAAAAAAAAAAAAAGACAAGGAATCCTAGGTGAGGAACAGGTCTTGGGGAATCAATTTTGGATATGTAAAGTTTAGAAGAGCTTTTAGATAACCAGGGAAAGATATCAACTAAGTGATTGGATACACACACACACATACACACACACTAGTCAGGGAAGGAGTTTTGGCTAGAAATAAAAGTTTTGAAGTCAGCATAAATATGGTATTGTCTCTGGTAGTTTCCTAACTCACTCAGCTGAAGTTCATAGTACAACCTGCCAGAGAATGATCTAGCTCTTGTTATTACCCTGACCTCCCCTCCTCCTCTTACTCTCTTTTCCACTGAGCTTAAGCCACACTGACTCTTTGCTTTTTTTTCAGTAAACAAGTTTTGGTTCTTTGCCTATAATGATTTCCTCTAGGCATCTTTCCTCGCTTTCTTTAGGACTCAAAACCACCTACTCAGTGATGTCTTGACTAAAATCTCTCACCTGAAGCACAACCACCTGTCTTGAATTCCTCTTTTTCCCCTTTCCCTTAGCACACATGTCACTATCTTGCAGTGTCTATCTGATATATGTCATCTCTTTTTTCTTCCATGAGATTGTAAACTTCGTAGGGAAATATACCAAATATACCTGTTTGGTTCATTTATACTCAGGTTTTAGGTCCAAATTATAAAAATATAAAGAAATATGCAAAAGCGATTATAATAGCATGCTGTATTTAATAATTATAATACTGTTTCAACATGTAATTACTATGTTATTATTAATGGGATCATTTACCTTATTTTTATGTTTTGAGTCTTTAAAGTCTAAGGTATATTTTATATTAACAATATATCTTCCTTTTACTAAAGCCACATTTCAAGTGCTCAAAACCTCATGTGGCTAGAGACTACAGTGTTTGACAGTGCTCTGTGGCTGACAGGCTATGTTAGAATTAGGTACTCCTCAATGGACCAAAGGATGATGATACCAAGTCCAAAAACTTGGGCATCTGTGGACAACTCAGTATAAAAGTAATTCTGGAGAGTCAGATGGTGAAAAGATTTTTAGAATTCCTTAATTAATTCTAATTTTTCTTAGGAGAAGTGGGAGGTTACTAAAGGGTTTTAGTTAGGGTTGTGAAGTGAGATGTGATCAGTTTTGTATTAAGACAAATCACTGTGGCAGTAAAGTAGTGAATAGATAAGAGGAAATCAATAGTTTATGTGAGTTTACCTGGATGGAGTTCAAACACGTTCTTAGTAAAGTATCTCAAGAATGGAAAAAAAGTATCCAATGTATCCAATACGAATACAAAACCAATATATAAACAACTACATGCCCATACAAAAGAATAAACACAAGTATAGTCCATAAAGGGGGAGAGAACAGGAGGAGGTGGGAAAGGGGATGAGGGAGGGTGATTGGTGGGATCTCACTCAATGTGCACAATGTTAGGGTGTTCAGCACACCCCCCAGGTGAAGGGCTAAACTACAACCTGAACTTTACCTTAGAAATGCAAACAATGTAACCTAGACATTTGTACCCTCATATTAATCTGAAATAAAAAGAAAAGAAAAGAAAAAAAGGAATGTGAGTCTTGGTCTTATGTGGAACATAAGTAGACAACTTCTTAGGTAAAAACAATGTCTTAGCATAAAACTTTCAAAATGGTCAATAGAAACATGGAAGAAAATATCAGAGACAATAGTGAAATACTTCTTAAAGAAAAGAAGAATCACCAATGCATTCAGTGGACCAGAGGATGATGATACCCAGTCCAAAAACTTGGGCATCTTTGGACAATTCAGTATTAAAGTAATTCAAGAGAGTCAGACTATGATAGTGAAAAGGTTTTTTGAATTACTTAACTAATTTAGTTTCCTTTCAATGTACATACAAAAGTTATATATATTAAAAAGCTATGGCCATGTAAGTCTAAGGGTGCTCAGTTGATACGTACATAATAAAAAAGCAAAGTGATAAGAGAAAAGAGTTTATATGAGGACATGAGAGAAATATACAACCACATTCAAGTGGGGGGGAGAGAGGAGAAAGTGGGGGGGGGGTTAGAGTCCTATTGGCACAAGACAGGGGTATATGACACACTTCCTAGGTGCAGGGCTCAATTGCAACTTGGACTTTGCCTAATAAATGCAATGTAACCTAATTGTTTGTACCCTTATATCAATCTGACAAAAAAAAAAAAAAAAGAATTTATGTGGGAAAACAAGTTTAGGTGTCCCTGAGACAGATCAAACAAGAGATAGAGGTGGGCACCTGAACCAGGGTGGTGGTCATGGGGAAAGAAGGACACATATGTCTGGGGACACTAAGCCAACAAATTCCAGGGGGCTTAACAATTATTGGATTCAAAGGCAAACTAACTTCATTAGTCAGATAATAGTTTGATTATAATAATCTTTTGTCCCTTACAAGATAGAAACAGATTTCACTGCAACATTGGTTTGAAGAATTTTCCCTTTATTTCCAGATATTGGTTGTGATTGGAGTCAGAGGAACATGTTGGCTATGGAGATATTACTTTAGTTATTAATGGCTAAATGTAAATGGTTGCAGGTGTCAATAAGATGGCAAAATAGGAGGTTTTTCAGTTCATGTTTCCCCATACTATTAATAGTCTGGCAGCTGTTCATGAAAAAAGTGCCTTTGTGGGAGCTTTGGGGTCTAACTAGAAGTTGTGAAACCCTGGTGAAGCTCATGACCAAAGAGAGCTGCTTTGAGAAGGCAGGCACCTACCCCAGGGGCAGGCTTGCTGAACACTGTCTCAGACAGACCCAAAGCAGGCCTATACCTCTGTGGACTTGGCTCCACCCTTGCTGGGCTGCAATCCTGCAACTAGCCCTATCTTGGGAGAAGTCACAGCAGTTTTTGCCCCTGGCAACAACCCATTGGCCATGGCCCTGACTATGGATCCTGGAATGGTCCTGTGACCTGGCTCTAGCCCTGCTCTATTGCCAGTCTGGAGTCAGTCTGCAAAGAGATCTTGCACCAGACATGCTGTCTGTGCCCCTGCTTTTATCCTCACTGTGGATCCTAAAGTGCCCTGCTCTCCATTTTGCTCACCCAGGAACCCAGTAATATCTCTCCATGATCCTGTTATCAGTCCCTGCTGTGGACCCGGAAGTTAGTCCCTGTGGTGGACTCTGAAGCAGCACTCATTCTGTTGTGGTTCCAGAATAATCCCACCTGCTCTGTTTGGGAGACATGACTTTCTAAGCCCCCAGTGGCAGGTTCACTGGTTTTGGACCTGAATGCATACTCTGTAGCAGCACAGTGAACTGGCACCAGCACTGCCTTACCATAGTACCTGAGGCAGTCCTGCCCATTTAGGACCCAACCAGGGACCTGGTAGGAGTCACATCCATAGCAATGCTTCCTGGTTGCAAGCCCACTGTCTTTAGACTCAACTGTAGACACAAGAAACAGACACAAGAGCTCAGGCTCCAGCCCTGTTTAACCATGGTCCTAGAGATGGTTCCATCCATTTGTGCATCTGGCAGAGCCCACACTTGCCCACACTTCTGGTAATATGTCTTCCAACTGCAGAAACAACTGCAGACCAGGCAACAACCATGTGACCCAGCTTAAGCCCCTCTTGATAGTGATTTCACAAGTGGTCACATCTGCCTGAGAATGAGACAAAAGAAGGTCTTTACCTTCTGAAAGCAGCATGTAAAGACAGGAAGACATGAGCAGACAGCAATGCATGTACATAGCTATATGAGTAACAAAGAACCGGGTAAACATGACACCACCAAAGGGAACTAATAAAACCCCAGTAACCAACTAATAGGAAATGGAGACCTATAAATTTCCTAACAAAGAATTTAAAACAATTGTCTTAAGGAAGCACAGTGAGCTACAAGAGAACCAGAAAGGACAACTCAATGTCTCAGGAAGGTAATATATGAACAAAATGAGAGGCTGAACAAAACAATAGAAATCCTAACATGAAACAAACTGAAATTCTGGAGCTGAAGAATACAATAAATGAAATAAAAAATCCAATAGAGAGCTTCAATAGTAGACTTGATCAAGGAGAAAACAGAATCTGTGAACTCAAAGACAGGCCATTTGAAGTTGTACAGTCAGAGAAGAAAAGAGAAAAAAGAATAAAAAAGAATGAGAAAGGCTACAGGATTTACCATCAAGCAAACCAGCATGTGCATTATGGAAATCTTAAAAGGAAATGTGAAAGAGAAAGGAAGTTGTTTAAAGAAATAATGACTGCACTTTTTGGGGGAAAAACACAATTGTAAGAGGGACTTTACCTAACAAATGCAATCAGTGTAACCTGGTTTCTTATAACCTCAATGAATCCCCAACAATAAAAAAAAAAAAAAAAAAAGAAATAATGACTGAAAACCCCCCAGATTTGGGTAAGAAAATAGACGTTCAGATTCAAGAAGTCTAAATTCCAGATAGGTTGAACCTAAAGAGGTCTATGCTCAGACACAAAGTAATTAAATTGGCAATAGTCAATGATAGAGAATTTTGAAAGAAGCAAGAGCAAATGACTTGTCACATAAATGGGAACATCTATAAAACTGTAAAGATACTGTATGCGCAGGACTATCCTTTAAAAATGGAAGGGTAAAATCTTTTCTAGGCACAGCAAAATTGAGGGGGTTGGTCACCACCAGATCTGTCTTGCAAGAAATGCTAAAGAGTTCTTCAAATGGAAATGAAAGCATGATAAATAGCAATATGAAAATGTGAAAACATAAATTGAGTTAATGTACAGACAAACACAAAATATTGCAACACAATAATGGGGGTATAAATTACTTTTGAACTTAAAAACAAAAATGTTCAGAATAATTATAATCACAAAAATTTGTTAATGGGTGTACTGTATAAAAAGAAGTAACTGGCTCGGCGCCTATGGCTTAATGGGCTAAGGCACTAGCCACGTACACCTGAGCTGGCAGGTTCAAATCCAGCCTGGGCCTGTCAAACAACAATGATGGCTGTGACCAAAAACTGGCCAGGCATTGTGGCAGGCGCCTGTAGTCACAGCTACTTGGGAGGTGGAGGCAAGAGACTCGCTTGAGCCCAGGAATTGGAGGTTGCTGTGAGCTGTGATGCCACAGCACTCTATCCAGGGAGACAGCTTGAGGCTCTGTCTCAAAAAAAAAAAAAAAAAAAGAAGTAACTGACTTTAACAATACCAAATGTGTAGAGCAGTGGTTCTCAATCTTCCTAATACCTCCTAATGCTGTGACCCTTTAATATAGTTCCTCATGTTGTGGTGATCCCCAACCATAAAATTATTTTCGTTGCTACTTCATAACTGTAATTTTGCTACTGTTATGAATTGTAATGTAGATATCTGATATGCAGGATGTATTTTCATTGTTACAAAGGGGTCGTGATGCATAGGTTGAGAACCACTGGTATAGAGGGAGTAAAAATCTAAAATTTTGTATGCAGTTGCAGTTAAGTTACCAACTTAAATAGACAGTTATAACTACAAGATATTTTATCCAGCCCTTATGGTAACCACAAAGAAAAACAAATCACTGGAAATAATCATCAAATAACAAAGGTAGGGAGGAAGTGTAACCAGTTCCATAAGCAAGAAAATGGTTTTTAAATAGTGTTTTTAGTTCCCTTCTGTTTCAAATGTGTTCAGTGTTCACTTTGTGGCTAGAGCTGGCTGCTCTAAGTGGCCTTGAATTGGTGGTACCATAGACAGGGAGTTTTATCTCAGCGTTAGTAAATTAGCAACTGTAGTTTCAAAGTGGACAGGAAGGTATTCCAAAAGTCACCACTAAAGTCAATATCGAGAGGGAAAATGGGAAATGTACCTTTGTAATGAATATTTTGTAAATAAAGGTACATTTGATAACAATTTCCAATTTTGCCTATGTTTGGTGAGTTTAGGGGCAACTTTTGGGACACCCTGTAGACAGAGAGCTTAGCAGACTCAGTAAAATTTGCTGACCATAACATTGTAACTTTCCATGTACTGACGCATTCCTTCTGAGTTTCTTTCATAGAAATGGCAGTATTTCTTTGCAGTCACAAGATAACTATAAAGCCTCACACCCCCTGTTTGCTCAGAGAAAACAGGTAAGTGCCACACAATGCCGAAAGAATTGTGCGATTAACTCCTAACTCATTATACTATTAAATCCCCACTCTGGGGGGTACTTATCTGGCAGTTTTTGATCATGGGATGTATGTGCTAGCATGATTTCTCACTGCCTCACAGCACTCTGGCCCAAATATATAATGATGCTCACTCTTCTCATGCATTATTCATTTCACCTGCAGAGAAACTCCTGACTCTATTGGTCTAAGACAGATTTGAAGCACTTCATGCTTCCCACTTCCCAGTTGTTGTGTCTTCGGCAAAAAATCCTTTCTTCCTTGACAATCCTTCTTGTCTCAGTAATTGGCTTTCTGTGTGGTGAGCAGCACCCCTCACCTCCACTTTGTGGGTTCATTAACAGAAGACAGGAAGAAAACAACCATAAAACAGAAAACAATTAACAAAATGACAATAGTAAATTCTTACCTGTCAATGATTACCTTAAATGAAAAGTATTAAACTCTTCAGTAAAAAGACCTAGAATGGCTGAACAGATAAAAAACAAGATCTAGTGATATTATACAAGAGACTTACTTTAGCTTTAGTACACATACAGGCTGAAAGTGGCAGGATGGAAAAGATATTCCATGCAAATGGCAATCAAAAGAAAGTGGGGGTGACTATACTTACAACAGACAAAATAGACTTTAACTCACAAACTTTCACAAAGAAGATCATTAGGCCAGGTGCAGTGACTCATGCCTGTAATCCTAGCACTCTGGGAGCCCAAGGCAGTTGGATTGCTTGAGCTCAGGAAATCAAGGCCAGCCTAAATAAGAGCAAGACCCTGTCTTTACTAAAAAACAACCCCCCCCAAAAACCCAAGAATAAACTAGTTGGATGTCATGGCAGATGCTTCAATTCCCAGCTACTTGGAAGGCTAAGGCAAGAACAATGCTTGAGCTTTGGAGTTTGAGGTTGCTGTGAGCTATGATGCAATGGCACTCTACCTAGGGCAATAGAGTGAGACTCTGTCTAAAAAACAAAAAACAAAAAAATTCAAACAAACAAACAAAAAACCCAAAGAAGGTCATTATGTAATAATAAAATTGTTAATTCAACAGAAAAATATAACAATCATAAGTGTATATGCACTCACATCTAAGCACATAAACATATAAAACAAACATTGACAGATCTAAAAGGAGAAATTACAGCAATACAATAATATTAGAAGACTTCAATAGCCTAATTTCAGTAATGGATAAGACATCCAGACAGAAAAATCAATAAAAAAACTGCTAACTTGGATAATTCCATATCCCAAATGGACTTAACAGACATACAGAATTTTCTACCTAATAGCAGAACACACATTCTTCTCAAGGAACATTCTCTAAGACAGATCATATGTTAGATCACAAAACAAATTTTAACAAATTTAAGATAAAAAATCATACCAAGTATCTTTTCTGACTATAAAAGAATGAAACTAGAAACTAGTAACAGAAAGACAGTGGGAAAATTCACCAATATGTGGAAATGAAGCAACCACTTTTGAACAACCATTGAGTCAAAGAAATTAAAGGAGAATTTAAAAGAATCTTATGAAAAATAAATATGAAAATACAACACACCAAAACTTCTGGAATGCAGTAAAAGCAGTATCAAGAGGGAAGTTTATTCAGATGAATGCCTTCATTGAAAAATAAGAAATAACTGAAAGTAAACAACTGAATCAAGAAGAAATAGAAAGCCTTCACAGACTAATATGAAGATTAAACTGGTAATCAAAAACCTGACATAGGGCAGTGCCTATGGCTCAAAGGAGTAGGGCACCGGCCCCATATGCCAGAGGTGGCGAGTTCAAACCCAGCCCCGGCCAACCCCCCCACCCTGCCCCAAAACAAACGTTCCATAAAGGACAAGCCCAAGACCAGATGGCTTTGTGGGAGAATTCCAGCACATCTTCAAAGAAATATTGTCAATCCTTCTTAAACTCTTTAAAAGAGTACAAAAAAAGAGAATACTTTCAAACTCATTTTGTGAGGTCAGGATTATCTTGACATCAAAGCCAAACATACCACAGGAATAGAAAAGAGAAAACTGCAGGTCAATATTCCTGATGATCATAGAGGTAAAAATTCCCCATAAAATACTATAGTCTTCCTGATTGACGTAGAGGTAAAAATCCTCAATAAAACACTAGCAAACTGAATTCAACAGCACATAAAAAGGTTCTTACACCATGACCAAGTGGGATTTATTCTGGGGATGCAAGGATAGTTCACAGTACACAAATCATTCAACATGATACACCATATTAACAGAATGAAGAACAAAAAACAAATGAGCATCTCAATAGATGTAGAAAAAATGTTTGACAAAATTTTTCATCCATATACAATAAAAACTTTCAACCAAACAGATTTAGAAGGAATCCACCTCAACACTATAAAAAAACCATACATGAAAAGCCCACAGCTAACGTCATGTTCTATGCTTAAAAACCAGAAGCTTTTTCTCTAAGATCAGAAACATGATAAGGATGCTCACTTTTTCACCTTCTATTTAACATAGTACTTAAAGTTCTAGCCAGAACACTTATATAAGGAAAATAAAAAAAAAATAATCAAAATTGGAAAGGAAGAAGTTAAATTATTTCTGTTTATAGAAAACCCTAAAGAGTCCACCAAAAAAAAACGCCAACCAAACAACAAAAAAAAACTGTTACAACTGGTAAACAATTTAGTAAAGTTGCAGGATACAAAATCAAAGTACAAAAATAAATTATGCTTCTGTACACTAATTGCAAAACTTGAAAAAAAGAAATTAAGAAAACCATCTCGTTTGCCACAGCATAAAAAATCCCAGGAATAAATTTAACCAAGGAAGTGAAAGAAAACTGTAAATCATTAAGAAGACATAAATAAATGGAAAGATACCCTATATTCTTGGATTAGGAGAATTAATATTGCCAAAATGTCCATACTTTTGCTGTTCAGAAGTTTTTCATTTAATTAAGTCCATTTATTTGGACTAATGGCATTTCTTACCAAAATAGAAAAACAATCCTAAAATTTAGTGGTCTTTGAGGGACTCAGAAGACCCTGAACATCTAAAGAAATCTTGAAAAAGAAGGACAAAGCCAGAAGGCATATAATTTCAAATTATATTCTGAAGGTATAGTAGGGAAAACAATATGATACTGCCATAAAAAGACATATAAACAATGGAAAAGCACAGAAGGCCAAGACATAAATGCGTGCATGCACAGTCAACTGATCTTCGGCAAAGGAGCCAAGAATACACTAAGTTTCTTTAATAAATAATCTTGGGATTATTGAATATCCACAGGCAAAAGAGCGAAGTTGGACCCTTATCTTATACTATACACAAAAATAAACTCAAAATGGATTAAAGACTTAAACATTAGACCTGAAACTGCGAAGCTACTAGAAAAAAAATGGAAACGTTCTTGACGTTGGTCTGGATTATGAGGTTTTGAACCGGATAATAAAAGCATGGGCAGCAAAAGCACAATGACCATATCAACCAAAAAACTCTGCACAGCAAATGAAACAGTCATCCACATGAAAAGCCAACTATGGAATGGGTGAAAATATTTGCAAAACATGTATCCTCTAAAGGGTTAATATTCAAAATACGTAAGACACCTATACAGCTTAGCAGTAAAATCACAAATAATCTAATTAAAAAATTGGCAAAGAGCCTGAATAGACATTTTTCCAAAGAAGACATAAATGGCCAACAGGTATATGAAAAGGTTCTCAACTTCACTCATCGTCTGAGAACTGCAAATCAAAACTCCAATGAGATTTTACTTCATACTTGTTGGGATGATTATTACCAAAAAGTCAAAATATGAACAATGTTGGCAAGAATGAGAAAAGAAGGGAATGCTTGTACACTGTTGGAGGGAATGTAAATTGGGATAGCCACTATAGAAAACAGTATGAAGATAACTCAAAAAACTAAAAACAGAACTATCATACAATCCATCAATCCCACTTCTGGGTATATATATTTCCAAAGGAAATAAAATAACTCTCACAAAGAAATATGTTTATGCAGTGTTATTCATAGTAACCAAGTGTTTATGATAAAGAAAATGTGGGCACGGTGTCCGTAGCACAGTGGTTACAGTACTAGCCACAGACACTAAGGGTGGCGCGTTTGAACCCGGCCTGGGCCACCTAAACAACAATGACAACTTCAACAACAACAACAAAAAATATCCCATGTACTCAGTACTATTATAAAACCAATTTACAATCACTCACACTTTCATATGAAGAATAGACCACAACTATGGCCCGAGATGAAGGGGGAAAGTGGAGGGAAGGGAAGGGATGAGGGAGGTCAGATTGAGGGAGGTTGAATGGTGGGATCACACCAATGGTGCATAATGCAAGGGTATATGTCGGATCTATTAGTATAGAGTATAAATGTCTTAACACAATAACTAAGTAATGGAGATGAGGTATACGTATATATATATATAACCAGTGTTATGTAAGCGTTCCTAATTCTATATGAAATCAGCACATTGTACTCAATAGTGCATTAATGATCTATGTGTCTATGATTTAATAATAAAAAAAAATTATATATATATATATAAAAAGAAAAAACAACAATGACAAAAATAGCCAGGCATTTTGGCAGGCACCTGTATTCCCAGCTCCTTGGGAGGCTAAGGCAAGAGAATTGCTTACGCCCAAGGGTTTAAGGTTGCTGTGAGCTGTAACGCCACAGCACTCTACTGAGGGTGACATAGTGAGACTCTGTCTCAAAAAAAAAAAGACAAAAAGAAAAAAAAAAAGAAAATGTGATATACACACATAGACCCACACACTGGAATAGTATTCAGCCTTTAAAAAGAGGGAAATCCTGCCATTTGTGATAACATGTATTAAGCTAGATGACATTATCATCCATCTTTCTGTGTGAAATAAGCCAACTACAGAAAGATAAATATTGCATGATCTCAATTATATGTAGAATCTAAAAATGTTGAACTCACAGAAATAGAAAATAGAAGGCTGGGATTTGGAGGAAATGAGGAGATTTTTGTCATAGTGTATAAAGTTTTGGTTATAAGATAAAGCAATTCTAGAGACATAATGTACAGCCTGGTGAGTATACAGTAATTCTCCAAATTACAAACAACCATCTGACATATGATTTGGACTTATGAACAGAGGCTATTACAGATATTGGGTAAATGTACCTGTTTCAACTTACATACAAGTTCAACTTAAGAACAAACCTGCAGAACCTATCTCATTCATAAGTCAGGGACTGCCTATAATTAATAATTGTACATTGTATGCTTGAAATTCATCTAGAGAGTAGATTTTAGGTGTTTTTGCCCTATACGTGCAAACGAAATGATTACTATGTGAGGTGATCGATACGTTAATTAGCTTAGTTGGGGTAATCATTTCACAATGTGTATGTATATTAAAACATCACATTGTGCACCTTAAATATATACAGTATTAATTTGCCTATCGTATCTCAACAATCCTGGAAAATATTATAGAAAATAAATCTAAATTGCCACACGATGGCGCCAAAGCCTTGGAAGTTAATATGGCTTTTCAGTGGAGCTTGCAATTTCTTTTTTCTACAGAAATGTTGCTACTTGTCTTAGTTTTGTTTTGTTTTTAGAGACCAAGTTTTACTCTGTGGCCCAGACTGGAGTTCAGTGGAGCAATCATAGCTCATTTCAGCCTCAATCTCCTGGCCTCAAGGGCACATGTCGGATCTATTATTTTTAGAGTATAAATGTCTTAACACAATAACTAAGTAATGGAGATGAGGTATCCTCCAGCCTCAGCCTCTGAAAGTGTTGGGGATTATAAGTATGAGCAAGTGTTACTGGCCTTAGTTATTTTATTTAAAAACAAATCCATTAAACACAAATGTGTGTGTGTTTTCAAAGTGATGTTTTATTTCTAATCATGTTCTTAAGACAATAGGTAGACCTAACTTTGTCCTCATTATTTTTTTATTTCAAATTTTATTTTATTTTATTTTGCATTAAATAATAACTGTATACATTAATGCATTTGTGGGGTACAAGGTGCTGGTTTTATATACAATTTGGAATGCTTACATCAAACTGGTTGTCTTCATTATTTTATAGATGTATTTGTAAAAATGGAGTTTTCTAAACCCAGATTAGCACATTCTCAGAGTGGTGCAAAAGAGAAATACAGTCCTATGTTTATTTATTTAAGATGAGACAATAAGATCTCTATGTGGTAGCATTCCTATTCCTCTGTGAATGAAGTAATTTCTCTGTAGTACTTTTGGAAGATACATTAAACTCGAAAGAAAGATATTTATAAAGCTAGTGAACCCGGACACTTAAATATAATATTTGACATGGTTAGTTAGAAGTAATTCTATACCTTATATAGGTTGACCCTTCGTTAATATTTGTTGACACAGTGAATGAAAGTATGAATTAGTGAAAACTCAAACCACTTGTTGCCAAAGTCTCTTATTCTTTCCAAATTAAGTTGTCAGTCGTTGAATACAAAATGTAGAGTGTAGAAATCAGCAAATATTAAAGTGTAATTTTAACACCTATTGGAAAACCAAGCAGAGAACATTTGTTTACTCCACAAACATTCTCTTAGTGTTTACTATGGGCTCACGGCTATGATTTTAGGATTGGCAAATGGCCCTTAATGCCATAAATTACCATCTCCTAGAACTGTAAATGCCACCAGCCCTCAAGGCCACAAGGATCACCAAGCATTCAGGGTCTAGAATGGTTAAGTCTCACCCAGCCTTAAGAAGTCCTCAGCATATGTTGAATCTACAAATTGCCAGAACACAGTAAAACCTGGAATCATATGTGCCCTTAAATTATTATTAAGTGCTGCAAAGTGTCAGGATATGGCTCGTGCCACTGACATCTAGGATAAGTCTTACCAGCTTCTAGACCAAAGATCAGTAAACTATGTCCTATAGGCCTTGTATCTGCTTTTCTAAAATTTCATTGGAACACAATTGTGCCTTGAATTCATTCATTCATTGTGTGCACAATGAATTTTAAATTCATTATTTAAAAACAGTCTGTTACTGTTTTTGTGCTATAATAGCAGAGTTGAATAACTACAACAGAGTTGTTTTGCCTGCAAAGCAACTTGTTTCAGTAAAGAAAAAAGTTTGCTGACACCTTCTCCAGACTCACAGATGCCATGAATCACGGGGCGCAGTGGCTCACAGCTGTAATCCTAGCACTCTGGGAGGCCAAGGCTTGAGCTCATGAGTTCAAGACCACCCTGAGCAAGAGTGAGACCCCATATCTAAGAACAGCCAGGCCTTGTGGCTGGCGCCTGTAGTCCCAGCTACTTGGGAGGCTGAGGCAAGAGAATAACTTGAGCCCAAGAATTTGAGGTTGCTGTGAGATATGATGATATAACACTCTACAGTTGGTGACAAAGTGAGACTGTCTTAAAAATCAAAACAAACAAACAAAAATGCCACTAATCTATAACAAAAAATGTCATTAATTCCTAGAACCAGATTTGCTTTGAATAGTTTAAATCAAAAGTGCTACCACGTGCAACCCATTCTTAGAAACACAATTGCTTTAATAAGTAGACATACAAAAACGATCTCAAGAGGAGTAATTAAGCACTGACAAAAGCTGCCAAGTAAGTTTGTAGACTCTATCTTTGCATTTCATTCAGAATAAGATTACAGAATTTAGACGAAGATTATAGGTTTCAAAAATCAAAATTCTCACGTTAATTCTCAATTAAATTCTCATGTTAATTGTACCAACTATAATTTTGACCTTTCTTAGGAATATTGTTTTTTGTACAGGGAGAAATAAAGACAGGGAAGTAATACATTTTTTTCAAGTATAAATTATTCTTGGATATTGGTTCTTATTTTTGGAAGTACTGATTCCATTAACCTTGAAATATCAGAATGTGGATGAAAGATTATGAATATAAATGAACTCAGAGTTAAAACTTGTCGACATCTACTTTAAATAGTAATATAAATACTGTTAGAAAGAAAAATGTTGTTGTGGGAAGCTTGGTGAGTAGGCTAATGTGGGAGCTTGAAGGCACTAATATTATGTCATATAATGCTCAGCTGTTACCTGCTTAATTCAAAAAATAAAACGGAAAAAGTTTCATGTCTGGCTTTGTACAGCAGGTTAGACCTGGAGTGGTGGGATTCCCTGACACAGAAGGAAAAGATTGGTCACTATCTATGACTTAGAAGTCAGTCTGCAAATGAAATGTCCCTAAGAATAAGCAAGAAATCAAAACTATTTGCATATTATAATAAAAGTCCCAGGAGATACTTGGGTGTCATCAAAGATAAACACCAAATGGCGTGAATTAGAGTCAGAAATGCCATTTAACCAATTGTGTAAGATTAGGCAAGACACTTAAATAATCTGAATGTTGTTTCTTCATGAATAAAGTGAAGTTCATCATCAATCATCATCGTATCACCTTCTCCACTATTTGTAAGTTACTATTATGAGTCACCTTCACATAGATCATTTCTTTATGCTGACATAAAGTGTGTATTATTTTCCTTATTTGACAGATGAGGAAGTTGAAACTTAAAGCAGAAGGGACTTTCCCCAGGTGACATGAGGATCAATGCCACAGCTGGACCCCCTTGGCTAATCCTGTGCTAATGGAAACTCTACACTGTACATCCACACATTACTGGTGGCCTTTTTTTGTTTTTAAAGAAAATATTTTATTTTTTAATATTTTTTCTGCCTATTCTAAATTTTCTTCAGGGATTGCATGCATAACTTTTTCTATTTGAATTTATTTAATCAATACATAATAATTATACATATTTATGGGATACATAGTGAATTTCAACATATACAATTTACAGAGCTCAAATCAGGGTAATTTGCATATCCATCACTTTAAACATTTATTGTTTGTGTCGGAAACATTCAAAATCTTCTCTTCTAGCTATTTGAAAATACATAATAAATTATTGTTACTATAGAGTTACTATAGTCACTCTACAGTGCTGTAGAATACTAGAATTTATTCTTTTTACCTAGCTTTTACTGGTGGCTTAACTTAGTAGCTTTTCTGAAAGAAACTTTCGAAGTGTGTTACTAATCAAAAAATGTTATTGTCCTTATATTTTATTTTATTTATTTATTTGTTGTTGTTGTTGTTGTAGTAGTTTTTAGCTGGGGCTGGGCTCGAACCCACCATCCTTGGCATATGGGGCCATCAGCCTATTTCTTGAGCCACAGGTGCCAACCATGTTACTGTCCTTTTATTTGGTAATTTCACCTCTGGGAATTTTGTAAGGAAATATTCCTATAAAAGTAAAGTGGACAATGGCATTCATTTCAACATTATTTATCATTGCGAATAATTGGAAGCTTTTAAAATTTCCAACAAATGAGAAAAGACAAGTAAATTATAATATATTACACAGCATCTTAAATATTCACCATGAGGCCTGTTAAGTAATACAGTATAATGTGTGGATCTATTATGTGAAAAACTGAAATATAGAATTGCATTTACTTTATGATGCCAATTCTATAGAATTTTGCATACATGTGAAAAAGACATACAGGAATATAAAGAACAATGACAAATGTTTCTTCTGAAGGCAGTGATATTTTAGGTGAATTTTCCCTCGATTATTGATTTTATAAGCTGCACAAATGAACAAATTTGAAATGCACCATGTATCTCTGACCTCATAGGATCATGGTGAAAATCAACTGACAAAGTAAGTAAGTGGCATGTTAAACTTTGAGACAATCAAATACTACCATTAAAAAGTTAGGCTGGTCTAGGGACCAGGCACAGTGGCTCATACCTTTAATCCTAGCACTCTGGGAGGCTGAGGCAAGAGGATCTCTTGAGTATAAGCATTTGAGGTTGCTGTGACCTACAAGGCCATGGCACTCTACCAAGGATGACAAAATGAGACTTAGTCACCAAAAAAAAAAAAAAAAAAAAAAAAGGTTAGGCTGCTCTGGTTAGGAGAGGAGTTGTTGTATTCCGACTGAACAAAACCCAGGGATCTTAGGACAAGCAGGTTTGCCTGCTTTTCTCATCCACTCTTATGATCTGGGCCAGAGATTGACAAACTGTGGCCCGTGGGCCAAATTCTGCCCACTGCCTGTTTTTGTATTGGTTGTGAGCTAAGAATGCTTTTCAGATTTGTAAATTATTCAAAGAAAAAAAAATCAAAGGATACTTTTTCATGATACATGAAAATTATGTGAAATTCAGCTTTGAGAGTATATAACATTATATCGGAACACTGTAACCCATTTACTTACATATGTCTATGACTGCTACCACAGCAGAGTTGTTGTGGGAGGAAGTTGAGTAGTTGCTATGAGAAGAGCTTAAAATATTTACTATCCGGCCCCTTACCAGAAGAATCTGCTGGCCCCTGACCTAGGCCAAGTTTTCCCAATGTTGTTTTGTCCTCATGAAAATTTTTTCCTACTTTTTTCAAATGCATTTAATTGGCTAGAGCTGCTGCCTTTTCTAAAGTTTAGTCTTTAAAAAGATCTTTTCAGACACTAGGGACATGAGCCATTGAGTGGCCGCAACACCCCCAGGGTTACCCAATGCTTGTTAACATACAAATACATGTCCTGTAGCTACTCAGTGGGAGATATGGTACCTTCTTTGGCATCAGAAGATCTAATCTCTGATTTTCTCAAAGTTTGACACATCTGGGCTTCTGATGCCCCACCTATAATAATGAAGAAAACTGGATGATTTCTGAGGTTCCATTTCACATTTCTACAATGACTTGTGTTATTTTAATAGCAGTTCTTCATGGGCATTATTGTTTTTGCTTCTTTGATGAACTCCCTGTCCTTGGGAGGAGTAACCAATCAAGTTTAAGGCCAGGAATCAAAACTTAAATGCCTGCAAGGGGCCAGACAGGCATAATAAATGAGGGAACCCAGATGAGGAAATAAAGAGGCCGTGGTCAGCATGGCAGCGTGCTGCAGAGTACAGCAGGTCCTGGAATATGTGGTTTCATTCAACGTGGTTTTGCTATCATGTTGATGTGAAAAAATAATCTATTTCTGGTGGAGGCCACTGTCTATTTGGAGGTTCCACATTCTCTCCACTTTTCTCTGGGTACTCTGGTTTCCTCCTGCATCCCAAAGATGTACACCTCAGGTTCATTGGCATGTGTCAGTGGTCACACGGTGAGCGTGAGTGCCTGTGTGAGTGGGTCCTGCACTGGAATGGCCTCCTGTCCAGGGCTGGTTTCCTCTTCGAGCCCTGAGACTTTCTGGGGACGCTAACTTAGGAGCAAAGGTACAAATGAAGTGACTAAGTCATTAGAATGTGTTAGGCAGAGAGAACAGAGAGAACACAAAGGCCCCCAGGCAGATTGCTTGGTGTTTTTGACGGAAGATGGAGAGCAGTCAGCCAGGGGAAGAGTAATAGGAAACGAGATCCAATAGGTAGGCAGATACCAGATTATGTAGGGCTTCGTGGACAAGGTGAACACCTTTATTTTAAAAACATGAGAAGGCCATTAAAGGGCTGACATCGCCTGGTCACCTTTTAAGAGGCTCACTGTGGCTGCTGTAGGGCCCAGAGTTTGCAGTAGTGATACCTGTTGTGAGGTTACTGAAATGATCCAGGAGGATGATAGCAATGGATGTGCTGAGAAGCGGTTAGATTTAAGTATTTACAGTGGGTAGAGGTAACTCCCGTTCATTGATTTAATTCAAAGGCTGCCCTCTCTGAGAGATGTTCCTTGAACTCTTCCTTCATGCTGGGCTGTGTTCCCTTTTCAGTATTTCCAAGCAGCCCATGTTTACTTCTTTTTGACACAGTATATTTTATTGAAGTGCTTTTTTATGGAATTCTTCTTTTGAGCTCCTGGATTATACCTTATTTATTTCTAGTACCTGGCACTGTTCTTGCACATAATTAGTGTTAAACAAATGTTTATTTTATATGTATATTTGTGTGTGTGTATGTGTATACATATATACAGATATACACACACACACACACACACACACACACACACACACACATATATATATATATATATATATATATATATATAAATAGGAAACATAGTTTGGAAGAAGGAAATTGATAGATAAGTTGAATAAAGCGTCATACCATCAGTGGTTTTAATTTTGGTAAAAAGCTTTTCTAAGCTTCAAAGAGCCTGGATTTGGTTGGCAGTTAGACTCATCTTTGTGATAATATTATATTTCAATCAAACAGATTGACTGAAAACTGCCCTCTAAGTAAACAGAATCTAAAGACACCTTCTGTATCTAGGAGTCCATGATATAGCAAATTAATGAATATGCAACTTTTGAAATTTCATAAAAAACACTTTAAAATTTTCTCTACCTTTGAGAGCAGATAGTAATTTGAAGCTTACTGGTGCTGGAGGGATAATTATAGACATGCCATTTATCTCTCAGTGCCTCTGAAACTGAAGCATTCAAGTAATATGCTGTGTCTATACAGCCCTGTATCCCAAGTGTCAAATTTTCCTTTAATGTGAATATGAGATATAGAAGAAAAAAATGTCAAAAATGATTTCACTGGAGAAATCCTTTTTTTGGTTCATTTCCATGTACTAATGTTCTAAAAGGAATAATAACATGAACATACTTTCGAAATGAAAAAGGAAGAAAAGGGTAAGCAGATTTGAGCCGTGGGGTGGGCAAATAGAGAGCACACTTTTTCAGGCAGAGCTTTATCCTTGTGGATTTGACCAAGGAACATGGGATATAATGATAGCAAACACCATCATTCATCTATCTATTCATTCAATCAATAAGTAACCAACAATTGCTGAGGCAGGTTATTTACATTAGATGTAGTTAAGTACCAAGTGTGGGGGGATTCCATCAGTGAGGATTTATGTTCCATTGTGAGAAACAGAAAACCGAAGGAGAGGCTATTTTTAATAAGAAAGCCAGAGATAGGCATTCCAGGGCAGTTATTGTTCCTTCAAGAAAGCTCTTTCTGGCCTCTGTCCTACCATCCCTTAAAATGTTGCTTTCATTTTCATGACTGCAAACTGGCTGTTTCACCTCTAGTACTCTGTCTGCATTCCTGATGTTTTTCACATGCCCTCCACCAAGCACAACGCCTCAAATATAAATACATGAATAAATAGTAAAAAAAAAAAATCTGAAGTTGTGCAAAAGCAAAAGGTTAGTGTTTCAAATTATTTATTGGCCAGTCTTCATCAGATGATCTGAGCAAGTTATTTGCTTGGTTACAAGTTGTGTTCTCCAGAAGTAGACACTAAGGTGTAGTTCAGGGAAAAGAGTTGGGAGCAGCCTTAACTGGAAGAAAACATTGACATGTGATGTAGGCCCAATGAATCCTTTGTAGGTAGCTCCCCAGCATTGCCTTCTAGTGTGTCTTACATTGCACTGAAATGATTGGGTCTCCATACCCCCACTTCCTCCCTTGCCCTACTCAGCCCCCACCATTACTCTACTCAGTCACCTGCTGCAGGCTGCTCTGTAGTCAAGACTATAAAGAAGCTGACAGCCAGAGGCTGCCTGGTAGGTCAACTGCCAACTCCTTGCTGCTGGGCAGCAAGTCCTTTCTTGAAGTGCCATCTGAGTGGAACGTCCCCATATCTGTTATTACATGATATTTCACTTTACTTGTCATGACACAAATATAAAATGACTAGATTCAACAAAAAAGGAAGGAAGAAAGAGGGAGAGGTGTAATGATAGCAGAAAGCTTACCCCAAAGAAAGTAAGTGTCTCAGTCAGCACTGGCAGCTATAACAAAATACTGTAGACTAGGTAGTTTTAACACAGGCATTTATTCTTCACAGTTCTGGAGCCTGAGAAACTCAAGATCAAGGTGCCAACATATTTGGTTCTTAGTGAGGACCCTCTTGACTTACAGACAGAGATCTTGCTATATCCTCACATGATGGAAAGGGAATTCTTTCCTTTTCTTAAAGAATAGCACATGGCCACAGCCTTCTTTCATTCAGCCTTCTTTCATTCTGTTCCATTTCTTATGTTTCCTCTAGTCTTAGCTGGCAGAGTTTCTGCTGATACAATTTCATCTCTATTTCAGGCTTTGGTTGTGGATCAGATTAGGTCTGTGGTTTACACTTACACTAATCACTTTATCAAAAGGTAAGACATACCCTTGCTGTTCTCTTTTGAACATGCTTTCTTATTTTTTCCAGTATAGACAGGTAGAGAAGTTTCCAAATCTTTAAGTTCTGGTCCCTTTTGCTTAACAATTCTGTTTTGAAGTCATTTCTCTCTTCTTGCATTATGTAAATACTATAAGCAGGCAGGAGGAACCAAGCCAGTCATTTAGCACTTTGCTTATAAATCTTCTCAGTTAAATATCCAATTTCATTGCTTGCAAGCTCTACTTTCCACAAAACACTAGACCATAAACACAATTCAGCCTAGCTCTTTGCCACTTTACATGTATGTACGTACAAAGGATTGCCTTTTCTCCACTGTCCAATAACATGTTCCTCATTTCCATCTGAGATCTTATCAGGATGGCCTTCACCTAGTTGTACCAACATTTTCTCCCTGCTTATTTATGTATTTTCTAAGAAGATACAAGGTTTTTTCTCTAGTTCTTATCTTTCTGAGCCCCACCAGAATCTTATTTATTTATGACAGAGACTCACTCTATCATCCCGGGAAGAGTGCTGTGGTGTCATAGCTCACAACAAACTCAATCTTCTTGGGCTCAAGTGATTCTCTTGCCTCAGCCTCCTGAGTACCTGGGACTATAGAAGCCTGCCACAACCTCTGGCTAGTTTTTCTATTTTTAGTAGAGACAGGATTTCCCTCTTGCTCAGGTTGGTCTTAAACTCCTGAGCTCAAGAGATCCAACCACTTTGGCCTCCCAGAGTACTGAGATTACAGGTGTGAGCCACAATGCCCAAGCCAGAGCGCCTTTAATAGTACCTGAACAGTAATCTTAACTCTGTCTAGCATGAATATCAATACTCTTCCAGCCTCTTCCTGTTATTCAGTTCAGTTAAGCAAAGGTGCCCCCACATTTTTAGATATTTGATACAGTAGCACCCCACTTCTTGGTACCAACTTCTGTCTTAGCTCTGGCTGCTATAACAAATTACCACAGACTTGTTGACTTAAACAATATACACACATATATATCTCATAATTCTGAAGAACGGGGAGTCCAAGATCAAAGTGCTGTTTCAATCTTTGGTGAGAGTCCTCTTCCTGGTTACCAGACAGCCCAATCTGTCCTCTTACAGCTGCAAGCTCACATGATAGAAATAGGAAGTCTTTTTCTTTCTCTTTTCTTTCTTTTTTTTTTTTTTGAGACAGAGTCTCACTATGATGCCCTCAGTACAGTGCTGTGGCATCACAGCTTACAACAACCTCTAATTCCTGGGCTTAAGGGATTCTCTTGTCTCAGCCTCCCAAGTAGCTGGGACTACAGGCACCAGCCACAATGCCTGGCTATTTTTTGTTGCATTTGTCATTGTTGTTTAGCAGGCCTAGGCTGGGTTTGAACTGTCTGCCCTGGTGTATGTGGCTGGCCCCCTACTCACTGAGCTACAGGCACCGAGCCAGAAGTCTTTTTCTTAAAAGGACACTAATTTCACCATGGGGGCTATGACCTAATTTAAACCCAATTTCCTCCCAAAGCTCCCACCAGGTAATACTATTACACTGAGAATTAGAGCTTCAGCATATAAATTGGGGGTGGGTGGGGTGGTCACAAACATTCAGCCTATAACAGAAAGTGATGGCTTTTGATGCTGAAATGTAACATCAACTTTGAGTAAATGCAGCATCAGTAATGAAGTCTATAGTTAGGCAGAGTGGCTCGTTAGTAGCAAGTACTAGTTAAAACTGTCTTGACTGGTGGGGAATAGTGTGTAAATGGGATTTGTAATGCAAGCTGCTGACTGTTTCAGCTTGAGTGTAGATTCAGAGAATGAAGTTACTGAGTAGAGCCCCACCTTGTGGTTAGTAGATGAAGCAGCTCATCTCAAGAAGTGAGTGGTTTTGATTTGCATTTCTCTGATGGTTAAGGATAATGAGCATTTCTTCATGTGTCTGAAGGCCATGCGCCTGTCATCTTTAGAGAGGTTTCTTTTTAGATCTTTTGCCCATCCCGAGATGGGATCTCTTGTTCTTTTCTTGCAAATACGTTGGAGTTCTCTGTGTATTCTGGTTATTAAGCCCTTGTCAGAGGTATAACTTGCAAATAT